>PVIA01002751.1:0-194769 GCA_004024845.1 Tonatia bakeri
AGGGGGGGAAGAGGAGGAGGAGGGGGAGGAGGGGGAGGGAGAGGGGGAGGAGGGGAAGGAAGAAAAATTTTCTTTAATGTTCACAATAAGCAAGTTCTGACCTTTGAGAATTGCTATCTTTGTCTAAAAGGACATGAAACAATTTTGGCTGACAGCTCAGAGAAAACAGCTATACTGACACCCCCTAAATTCCTACAAAAGAGACTAAAGCTGACTGGTGAGACCAAGATTTGCCAGAACCCACTTCCATAACTATGGTCAAGTCACTATATTTTGTACCTCACTTGTAAAATAGGGAAAATAACCTCTACCAACCTTAGAATAAGTTAAGTATTTGTTCTAAACTCCTTCAAAGAAAAAAATAATTTTTAAAGTACTACAGTCTATAGCAAAGTATAATGGTCGAGGGTAAAGACGCTGGAGCCTCTGCTATGTTTGAATCCTAGCTCTAGCAATTTGCTGTACAAATATGGGCAAATTACTTCATTTCTAAACCCCAGTTTCCTCATCTATAAAATGTATATAATAACAATACCTATCTCACAGAAGGTTGGCTTGGTATTATTGTTAAATGTACTAACATATATATTCATATAAATTATATGTGTATATGTATGTAAAAGACTACAGGACTGATTAATACAACTTCATCAATAAAAATCACAAATTTTATGACTGTTGGATGATTAATTTGAGAATCACCTAAGCCACAATTACCTTCCTATTTTCCACTTGTTTACCCTTTATTTAATTTTGGGAAGAGAACAGGAGAAACCAATTCTTGTTTCCATTTAAGATTGTCAAGTTAGTTTTAAATAATTGTGCAGTCTGAATGAAGTGTTTCTTTATATTCAGAATAGGTTGTTTTCTCATTGCATAGATTTCTATATTCTTCTATGCTCAAGCAAAGCACTGATTTTACAAGAAAATTTCTTCCCCAAAACTCCTTTAAGAACTTTACTGATCAGCCCTGGCTGGTGTAGCTCAGTGGATTGAGCGCGGGCTGCGAACCAGGCATCGCAAGTTCGATTCCCAGTCAGGGCACATGCCTAGGTTGCAGGCCATGTCCCCCAGCAACCGCACACTGATGTTTCTCTCTCTCTCTCACCCTCTCCCTTCCCTCTCTGAAAATAAATAAATAAAATCTTTAAAAAAAAAAAGAACTTTACTGATCACACATATTAATTGGGGCTGGAGGCACCACAGTATTTATAAAGTTAGAAATTCTTTCATTTCGCCTGGTAACTCTAGAAGGAAACCTTCAAACAGCCCCACTCTTTCCCCAATATAGGTATACAGGGTGGGGGGAAAGTAGGTTTAGTTGTTTGTTCATATGGAAAATAATACAATAATAAACTGTTGGTATACTCACAACCATAAACCTACTTTTGCCCCACCCTGTATTCTTTGGAGGATGGCAAAGACAGTATGCATTTGACATACCAAAATGTTTTCTTATCTAAAAGTAAATTAATTCTCTCTCCCCCACCTCCCTCCCTCCCTTTCTTTCCCCAAAGGCTGAGAAAGGAACACCAGGAAATTTAAGAAGTAAATACATTTTTCTCAGTTAGCTTTGCAAATTTTGGTTGAGAACTATTAGCAGGCAAATATGGAGTCCCTTGATTTCATTTCCTTAGAAAATATACAATCTATAATACCACAACATCCAAGATGAAACTATACAATAAATTAACAATAAAAAAGACAAGTTGAAGAAGTTGAAGGAATTACTTTATTTCTAAATGTGGAATCGCATGTTTTTTTCTAAAACATAAGTTGTATATTGTTGGAGAACATCTGAGCGGTCTAAAAAGGGCCTCTGTACTTTTTAGTTGGTCTCTTGTAATTAGGAAGAATATAGAAATCTATGCAATGAGAAAACAACCTAGTCTGAATACAAAGAAACACTTCATTCAGACTGCACAATTATTTAAAACTAACTTGACAAATCTTAAATGGAAACTGTCTACTACAGAAAACAATTAAAACAGAGCTACCATCAACAGACTTCCTTCCTCTAAAAAGTAAACCAAACTGAAGTCCCCAGCAGATCACTTTTACTTTTCCACTATGCTCTTCCTCTTAGTTATGTCGCTGACAGGCACCAAACTTCTTACAGATAAATATATATGCAGAAACCCAATTGTCAAGAAATCTCTTCTGTCACTAGAATCACTTGGGATTCTGTGTGTCTGATCATGCTACAAACTTCTAAGTTTTTCTGTAACTCTCAAAGATGCTAATCAGATTTTTTTACACATGCTGTCCTTTCTGAAATTAAATGGGTTATTTCAGGTTAGTTCAGACGTGTACACACAAATTTGCTACAACCACTATATACTCCTAAAGCCCCCATATTTCCTCTTAACAAACATAGTTCCTACTATAGTAATACTGTCTGGGTTGATGGTTAAGAAAAAGAATGACTTTTTAAAGTAAAGGGGAAATAAAGAAAATATACCTTATATTAAGTAATTGTATTCAATCTTTTTTTATTCATATCACTATGTAGAAACTAAAATTTGGTCAATAGTAAATTTACTAGAACTACTAGGCTAAGCATTATAGGTGTAGCATCCCTTCAACCACCTACATCACTTAAACTTAAAAATAAACAATCACATATATATGTTAGACATCTTTATATATTTGTGTTCAGACAAATATCAAGTGTATGTGTTAAGTTTTTATACCCCAGATCAAACTAGCTCAAGGCAAAAGCAGAAATTGTATTTCCTTTTGCCATGGGTAACATACTTACAAAAACCAGGAGAGGTTTCCACTCAGGGGAAGTATTTTGAAAGAAACAGCACTGTAATATGTTCTATCCACCCCAAAATTGAGTCCACTGAAAAACTAATACATGAAAGGTAGGAATCAATACCAAGCTTACATAGGCAAATGTTTATATTGAAATGTACTCAGCCAACTCTCATTATCACTACACCTTACTCCCATCACCCTAGAAAACAGATAGTGAAGAGCAAAAAAAAGCCACTCTCCAAAAATGGTATACAACGATCAAACATTTTTTTAAAAATAAGAAAAAGCACAAAACCTACTAGCAGGAGGCTAACATCAGTTTCTACCTTACATCCTCAATCTCTTATAATTTAATTCCTCAGAAACTACAAATTCTTACAGTTTTTCTTAGATTTTTGATAATTATAGTGTCAAACCACTAAATGCACGAAAATTGGGAAAGGAAATGACTGTGGCCATCTGGTCCAATGCACTGCTACAACATAGTTTTATAAACTACTTGAAGCAAGTCTTAAGAAGAAACGCTTTACCCCCCCACCCATCACGTGGCCCCTTTTGATTTTTGTTTGTTTGTTTGTTTGTTTTAAATTTCACAACATTCGATCTAAAACTTTAGTGGGTATGGTGATTCCTATCTACTGCAGCTAAAACACTTCTTAATCTGTATTTTAATATATACATTCATCTTTAAAATATCAAATCTGAAAGTTAAATGCAAACTTTAGTTGAACATTCCCTTTTATTTAGTGCATCTCCAACAAACTATATGCCAAGCATTGTGCTACATAGTAGAAGAACAAATTAACACCACAGAACACTGACACAGAAGTTTATGATCTAGTAGAGGACAGACAAAACAAGCAGTTGCAATCTGGTACAGTAAGTGCTGGAATGTGAGGGAATTTAGAAATATATCAGTCTTAGGATTAGGATTTTAGTATAGCTTCCTGAAAAAAAAAAAAAAAACTGATTACTAAACGGAAACCGAAAAGATAAGTACGTAGCAACTCATTCAGAGAAAGCGAGGGACTGAGAAGGTGAGAAAGATGTCACGTCAGAGTGAAATGTACAGGCTCCCCAAAATAAAAAGTTTATTTGTAGATATAGGAACATAAGACTGTGTTTCAAAACTTTTTCAAAACTTTTGAAATATACTTTTATATTTCAAAACTTTTGAAATATACTTTTATATTTCAAAACTTTTGAAATATACTTTTATATTTCAAAACTTTTGAAATATACTTTTATATTTCAAAACTTTTGAAATATACTTTTATATTTCATAACTTTTGAAATATACTTTTATATTTCAAAACTTTTGAAATATACTTTATAAATCTAATTCTTATCAAATGAAATGAAAAAATATAAGCTTTCTGATTAGACTAGATTTATAACCTTACTTGCTGAACTTCTCTCAGTTCCTCAACAGAAATATATCTCAAAGAACATTTTAAAAGTTTAAAATATTCTCTGATCCCATAAATAACCCTATAGGGGTAGGGTGGGGGTGGGAGGTATGGGTATTATTCCACAGCAATCAAAGTTTTCTATACCATGCCCATTATTCTTATGTCCCCTGTATCCCAACCAAACTACATTTATTCATTCAAAAATCTCTTTTAAGCACCTACTATATTTTAGGCACTGTTTTAGACATTGGTTTTATCCCTCTGCACTTACTCAAGGTGTTTTTCCTATATAACTTTTTTTAATGAAGGTGAAAGGAAAATATGCAATTTAGCCAAAAGGCATACTAAAACTAAAACATTTCCTATGGATTTATTTCAACAGGATTTTCTATCTCTCTATCTGTTCTTATGCATGGAAATATCAATACCTCTTCAGTTCAAACTATAACATCTATGAATGTGACCCCCAAATTATTCTCTCTAAACCTGGCTTTTCTTCTAAGTTTAAGGCCTAAGTTAACAAGTAGCTTCTGAGAATCTTCACTTCAAGGTTAATACCCAAATCTTAAAAACTTGCAACTACTCCTACAAACACATACAAACACACACACACACACCTTCCTCTTTATTCCTCTATATTGTTAATGGCATCAGCATCCTTCCTACTGTTCAGACTCAAAACTTCAAAAGCAACTTTGATTCCTTCCTATCTCTCTATCCATAAAACTACTGCCAACAAATTATTCTCCAGTTTCCCATTTCCACACTGATCACTCTAGTTCAGGACCTCTTTTCCTCTCACAGTTTCTACCCTCTCTACAACTGTGGAAAGATTCTTCTTCCTAATAGGCTCTTCCTTAACGGTACACTTAATTGTTTCATTCTAGAAACTCAAAAGTCTACAAATGCTTGTGTATCCATTACTAAATGAAGCACAAACTATTCAACTTGGTATTCAAAAGACATCAATAAAAGCTCCAACCTCCCTTTGAGGGAGAGAGGTGCAGAATTTAAATAGAAAGATAAGAAAGAGATTTAGGTTCTGAAGTATGTTTGTAATGGTCAACTTTAGCTGTCTACTGATTATCTGAAAATCACAATGAGCTACTCACTGACTTTTGAAAAGCTGATTATTTTTTCCACAATGAGATTTTACATTTCTTCAAGAACATTATGAAACTAATAGGACCTCAATAAAATATCCCTATTAACCATTCCAAGAAAAGAATTATTCTCCAGGTAGGTACCATGACCAGAACAACGATACCTTAGAGAGCATTTGTTAAAGGCAGGAGAACAAAGGTACAAGCTAATAATGATCCCTCACATTTGCTTTAAATTTATACTCTTCTATTTTGTCTTTTCAAATAAATAGCTCTGGTCTCAAGACATTAAAATGTAAAAAAATTAAACATTAGTAACTGGAAATCTATACACAAAAATGTCAGTTTAAATGTATAACTTTGATAGATTTGAATATCTACTTAATTTTTTCTAAATTTTGACAAAATTACAAATAAATTATCTAAGAAGCCATAGAGAAAATTTTGATTAGAAATTTGAAATTCCATGATTAGAAACCAAAGGATCAGCATAAATATTCATTTTTTAAAAGTTAAATTTATTTTTTACCTAGAGTATACTCTATTTTATATCAACATTGCTTGTCAAGCATAACAAATAATCATAAGCACTAGGAAGTATTTAATTTTCTTGATTACTAATATAGAAGAACAATGGACACCAAGACTTCTATTCTCAAGCTGTTACTACTTGTTAATACATAAAATAACACAAACAGCAATTGTATGACCCTCTCCCATATCAATCATTCTAACTTGAGCTATCAAATAGTACTTGACACTTACTCCAGATTGAGATATTCTCTGAGATCCCCAGAAGATAGCATGTTTCTTTAAAAATACAAGGTTTTTAAAAAGGAAGCTTTTGCCTGTTAGCCATTAATAAGAGGTGCAACATAATTCTGTACTTTCATATTCACTGAATTCATAAATATCAGAATATATCCATTTTAATATAAAACTCTTTACATTTTAAATAATTTATAAATCTTATTCTGTCTAGCTCCCAAATATGATGTCCTCAAGAACTGGTAAAACATTCAAAAAAACTTTTTTAGAATATCTAAAATAAAAAGGGGTACACATCACTTATGTAATCTAAGTCAAATATTCATCACACTCATCTGGTATCACGACACAGAGTGTTCACCAACATGACTCATTCCTCTCTCTCCAGTCAACCTTCCTGCTTGTCCAACAGGTGCTGGATCTTTCAATCTAGATATCTCGACAGACAACTCAAACCCAACATCAAAATAAAACAACCTCATCCTCAATCTTCCCACATTCCTTCTTCTAACCTCTTCTTTCTCTCCCACTTCCCATTTTTACATATGTCATTTATCAATTCACTAACCAAAGCTATTAGTTAGAACCATGTATTGTTTTTTTAAGGTCAAATTTTAAAAAAGCAATTACATATAGTTCAACCAAATGGAAACCTCTCATCATTACCTCTGACTTTTCCCTATACTGTTTCCTTCATAAGCAATCAGTCAAAAAGCCTTAAAATTCCAAATTCTTATGCCCTTCTTTCTACCTAATCTTTTCATTTCCCACTGTCAATGGCCTTCCTCATCATGTGTAGCAATTCCTGCAATAGGTCTCTGAGTTTCACTGCTCTTCCATTTCCTTATACATCTGTAACAAACATTCAGAAGCAGCTACACGTGAATCACAACTCAAAAACTGAAATGGATCCATTGCTTACAAAGTTAAGTCCAAACTATTGTCTTGGCATTCAGTAATTTTATGACTTTCCATTCCTCACAGGACTTCTTGCCACTTCCAAAACCTATCAAGCACACACTAGCAAGCCTCTATCCCTTTGATCATCATATTCTTTTCATTTGAAATGTTGACATTGCCAGCCTTTGCCTATGGAAATCCATGTCTTTCTTCAATAATTAGCTCAAGTGCCATCTACTTGATCCTCTAGTCATAATTAGTCTTCTACCATTCTCTCAGCTTATTTATCATACTTTTTTGATATTTTAACTTATTTGTAATATAGTCAATCATTTTCATACCAGTTTTCTCCATTAAACTGAAAGGTACTTGAGGATGTTGAGGATCTTTAAGTCATCTTAACAATTCTGTAGACTAGCAGTTGGCACAAATTTTTGAACACAGTAGTCACTGACAGGTGGGAGGCTGAGAAAAACAAATTAATCAAAAATCCCTGCCTACGATGAAACTGTCAAGTCATAATCCCTTACTAGAATCCATATATCGAGCCAAACTAGAGAATGCCTTGCATTCTCCCATTTAAGCTATTTCCTCAACCTGAAAACTGTCCTCCCACCCCCATTCAAGAGATCTTTAATCACTTTGCCCTCTGGGAATATCTTTGCCACCAGACAAAGTCAAAATTCCACCTCCTCAATCATCCAAAGATCACTCTTCCCCAAAATGTTGTTTTAAATAAAAAAAACACCTAGCACATAATGCTTGTGATCGCATCAATTTTCTCAGCAGGAAAAAAAAAAACAAAAATAAAAAGTCTTGAAGTAGAAATGTAGTACCCTCGCCTAAATACCCCTACTTCCCCTACTCTACATTTATGTAATAGTTGCACAGATTGATGACTTGCAAAGATGCTGATTTGGGAGCTGCCTGTTCATCAGCCATCGCATTCAAGTAAAACAGACTCACACCCTCTCTCTGGGACCTCTTTCTTTCCAAATTGCAAAGATATGGTTTCTGAGAAAGTTCACTTTCTTTGAAGAACCTGGCTTAATTAAAATCTATCATTTCATGGTAAGCACCTGAACCAAGCAGAGTCAAAACTTCTTTTCAAATATTTTTTCACACTAGAGCCAAAAGTCACTCTCTGATGACAAAAGCTACAGGAAACAACATTAAAGAAAGGGTTTTGTTTGTTATGTTTCCATCACTTAGAAGGGCCAGACTGTAATAAGAAAGAATGAGGCTGACAGGACCAAACAGGTGAAGGCATGAAAATGGAGATCCATGACAGCCTTCAAATCCCTGCCCAGTTATCTCTGAAATCCTAGTTACAAGCCTATTTTTCCCTTAGTTTAGCTGTTGGTCTCATCCTTTTACTGCTGGACCCCAAAGAAATTTGTTTATGTGGGTTATATCTATCAGGATTCATGGTATTAGAAATTAAAAGTGCGAACATTTAAAATGTTTACTACTAATTTTTCATTAACTGTGGAGTTATTGTTAATATACAACACATACTATTTTCAAAAAATTTAATGAAAAGAGTAATTTTACATTTTTATATAATTCTTTAATAGTTAATTTCAGTAGAATAGCTGGACTTTCATATCTCTTCCTGTATTCAATTAGTATACTGTTTGGTTCATGGTATACAAAGCCTGATGTAGTTACTTCAAAATGTAGTTACTTAAAAGTCAGATGAAATTTACAGGGTCAGGTAAAAGCAAGTTTACAGTTGTTCATATGGAAAGTAATACAATAATTAGTAAATAATAATACAAGAATAAACTTTCACATATTCACAGCTATAAACCTACTTTTGCCACACCCTATATAATCTGACCATACTTATAAACATTGCATATTCTGCTCCATTAAAATTGATTGGTCTATTATTTATTCATGCATATTCCCTAGCATCATGCAATAATCATCTGGCAATAATGATTGGTTCAAAAAATATATATTGATTGGTTCAGTGAGCTATGAAATCTTCCAAATGTTAACATGTTTCATAACATCAAAACATCACATTTTTTATGTCCTCACTATGCAGTCTGGGTTATCCAAAGTCTGCACATCTGGCCCTTATCCAGACCTCTAAGTCCTCAAAATATCCAGCCCAGTAAGAATGTCCTTTTTATTACTAAGAAGCATGACTTGAGTCAAACTGATGAAGTAACTAAGTTCGGCCACACGGGGGCTCCAGGCCTACGTGATCAACCTCCCCTCCAAAGCTCCCCTACCCATCCCCAATCCCCAAAATACTGAACACACATTACTACTGGGATACTTAAGCACTGTTTGTATGACTCCACTGGCAGAGGACAACCAGCACCTTGCATTTAGTCTCCCCTGTTCTCTGCCTTAGGCACTTTCTTTCTTTGCTGATTTATTTGTATCCTTTTACTATAATTAGCTTTTACTATATGTGTAACAGCTTTGCTGGATCCTATTAGCCCTAGAAAAATCACTGAACCTGAGGGTGGTTTTAGGGACCTCCAACAAGTAACCATCAATATTATCAGAGAGGTTGCTGGCAGGCACTAACATAGGTGTCGTGAGTCTTTTCAGGTAGCAGCTGTAATCGTGAAGAGGCAAGTGAGACAGCACTGTTTTTTAAAAAAGTGACCTGACCCTGACTTTGGTGGGTAAAAGCAAAAAATAAAAAGTGCCCACATGTGTATTACACGGCCTTTCCAGATGACCACTGCTTTTTTCCAAGGCTTTAGCACAAAAAGACATTTATTTTGTTGTTGTTTAAGTGAAATGCCATGTCTGTTCCAAATTCTAGCTAATTTTACTTGCACATGTGAAAAATATCTATATGTAGTTTATGGACTGGTAGTATTTCAAATAAACAACAGATTGAAATGTGAACTTAAATTTTCTTAGTTGTTTATCAAGTGACATCTTTTTCTTAGCCCGAGTCTGAACTATTATTATTTAAAAATTATCTCTTGTAAAATTAGATTTGTTCTTTTAAATATATTAGGACTTTAAACATAAGCATGCCATTTTATTTATTGCTACATTACTAGAACTTCTTAGATCACGAAAAGAATTCTCCACAAATGATTTTGGTCTTTTGAAAAAATAAGCACAAGCCCTGACTGGTGTAGCTCAGTGGATTGAGCGCAGGCTGCGAACCAAAGCATCGCAGGTTTGATTCCCAGTCAGGGCACATGCCTGGGTTGCAGGCCATGGCCCCCAGCAACCACACATTGATGTCTGTCTCTCTCTCTTCTCTCTTCTCTCTCCCTCTCTCTCCCCCCTCCCTCCCTCCCCTCCCTCTCTAAAAATAAATAAAATTTAAAAAAATAAAAAAAATAAATGCTTCTACCAGTTTGTAAACCTAACACCTAAAAAAAAAATAAGCACAAAAGTATTTGTTAAACTGTATTTAATCTGTAAATAAGTGTAACTTAAGGTATATTAAGTTTATAGTGTGTAAATTTCACCCAAATGTTTATATTTTGAAAAATTATAAAGTTTAATAGTGCCATAATAAATCTCCCCAAAATAAATATGTATCACCATAAAAGTCATTAACTAGTTATGAAGCTCTCAAAATTCATAATTGTGATACAAGGTTTCCAAAATTCTAAACTTTTTTGAAACCTCAAATTTTGCTTGAAAACACCAATTACTGTCCATTATTCTCCTTAAAGTGAGAGGCTATCTTTGTTCTTTTTCAAGAAAATTGCAGTTAAATACTGAAGTCTGACTAACCATAGTTTACCTGTCAGTCATTCTTTATAGTAAAACTGGTGCACCATAGATAAAGGGAGGGGCTAGTTCACTTCTCAACTTAATCACACACTGATTTCCCTCAAGACAATGTACTTAGAGATGCAGCATTGTATTTTCCATTTTGCCACATAGAATACGAAAAAGACACACACGTAAGGACTGCAACTTAATAAAATTAATTTTTTCTACTACCTTAGCAAAGACATTCCCAATTGAAACTGGCTTTTTTCTTTTGCTCTACAAGTGCAAGATCAGTACAGTTTGGTGCCACTGCATTACTTTATACTAAAGAACCAGAATTACTTTATACTAAATGGGAGGAATTTTTACCTCCCATTCCCCTGCATCATCAAAGCAAATGTCAATAAAGTGAAAATAGCAAATAATGAAAATGATTTTGACTTTACAGGCTTCTGAAAGAGTCTCAAAAGAAGCCTAAGGCTTGGAACTAATATCTTAGTCAAAGCTTACTAGAAGTATGTATTAATCCTGGGAGAGCTATTCCAACACCTTTCTTGAACAGGCCCAGCTAATCTTGTCAGCTTTTACATGGAAGACAAGGCCATCACCAATATTATAACCAAAATCTTAATTATTTCCTCATATATTTCTTTATGCCAAGCCCATGAAGCCTTAGTTATGAATTTTTTATTGTCGTTATATAATAAGATCGATTTTGTTATAAAGTATATTATTTCCAAATAATTTAATTCAAATGTAATTTTATTGTACTGTTCCAGGTTTTTTTTGACTTCCTAGTTTTGATATCTTTCATCTGCTTACAAATATATTTATAAATCTATATAAATCTAAATATAGATGTATATAAATATATATACAAATATAGATATATTTAAATGCATATAAATATATATGTATACATTTTTAAACCTATACAAATATATAAATATATATTATTTTAAATCTATACAAATATATAAGTATACTCATATATATTTTAAATATTTATAGTTATATTTGAAATCCTCACATGAGGACATGTTTATTGATTTTAGAGAAAGGAGGAGGGAAAGGAAGAAAGAGAAAGAGAGAAACATCTATGTGAGAGAGAAACATCAATTGGTTGCCTCCCCCCTACATGCCCCTACTGGGTATCAAACCCACAACCTAGTTATGTGCCCTAACCAAGGACTGAATCTGCAACCTTTTGGTATACAGGACGATGCCCACAACAACTAAGCCACCTGACCAGAGATGCTTACTAATATTTGGATGCTCAATTTCATTCTCTTTAGATTACTATTTTTTTTAGTTGAGCCACAGGCTTACAGAATTCTTTAAGGTACTTTTAAAATTCCTTAGTTTTACCTTAAGTTTGCTATGTTTTTCACCTTTAACAATATTAACAATTATTTAGTAATGTTTTATAGGTCATGTCCACTTCCAACTGAATCACCCCTTTGTCCAGAGTATCTACAATTATACACTGTCCACCCATTAATGACTCGGTATCCATCTTGGTTATCAGATTTACTGTCAGGGTATCACAGTGCTCGTGTTCAAGTAACCCTTATTTTTACTTCACAATAGCCCAAAGCACAAAAGTAGTGATGCTGGCAATTACGATACGCCATAGAGTAGCCATAAAATCCCTCCTTTAAATGAAAAGGTTAGTGTAGTACAGTAAGCTATTTTGGTAGAACATGAATGTGCTCTATTTTATCATTAGTTATTGTTGCTAATCTCTTACTATGTCTAATTTATAATTTAAGCTTTATCATAGAAAAGAAACACAGTATAGTGTTCTGTACTATCTGTAGTTTCAGACATCCACTAAAGGTCTTAGAACGATGTTGATCGTCTGTCGATGAGACAGGACTACATATTGTACACCCAATAGAAAACTATGGAGAGATTTGAGAGAATAGAACACACAGAAGTATACAAATGTAGTCTTTCTACAAAAATCTTCTCAATGAGTCCTATCCTGACCACCCTATTTAAAATTATACCCCCTTTTGGTACTACCAATGCTCCTTTACCCTGTCCATTTTTTTTTCTTTTTTTATAGCACTACCTCTAGCATTCTATACTATGTATTTATTATGTTTATTGTCTTTCTCCCAGCAAAATGTAACCTCCAAAGCAGCATGTATCATCATGTTTATTTATTTACCCTAAGCATTTACTATAGTACCTGGTAGGAGATAGGTTGTGAAAAATGTATCTGTTGTATAAATAAATATATTAAAAAGGTGGTAAACACATGACCTTAGAAAGTGTAACTGAAGAACAGAGCCAGTGGTATATAGTTTTTTTAACTACAAAGTAACTTTTAATACTTTTTCATACATATTGCATTTTTACCCTTTGTTCATATATATTGCCTATAGGAAAACAAAAATCTTATCACTCAAAACAATCATATACATGTACTAACATATACAATTGCAATGGTTACTACTAAGGACAGTGAGAATGCAGAGGTAAGAAGTGGACACTTATGTGTTTGTTTTCTCACAATATGTATTCATGTAATACTTGTAACAGTACTTGTACCAAATTGATCTTCCCACCAAGAGTAACTACAAATGGTAAGTAAAATACGAGGGGGGAAAAAAAAAGAAACTTGCCCATGTCAAGTCATCCAAGAGTTGCTGCAGCAAACAGAAATTGAGGAGCCAAAATTTCAGACAAGTAGATTGCTATTCAGCAGCCACTCTGTCACTTTTCCCCTCAGATTATTTGCCGATTATGGTCACAAAGAAACGGGCTAAGAATTTCGGCAAAGACCCAGGTCTTCTGCCTGGGTCCTATTAGAAGGAAAAGACCCCACTAGAGGTTTTGGCAGTCTAACAAAGCTGGTGAAACACATATTTAAGACACTTGAAGGACCAGGATTCTGGTCATAAAAGAGAAAAAAAAGAGGCCTGAACAAAAGGCTGTACTGTTCCCCTCCAGAGACACCACTAATTGAATTCTGAAACTGCAGGAATGACACTCAGAGAAGACTGCATAGCAAAATGGAGTATTTGAAAATTCTGCGATTGAAGTGATTTGATTGCATTTTATTTGCTAGGGAAAATAAAAGCTGAATAAATATGAAAATAGATAATTTTAACAATTCAAGAAAATATAAAAAAAGATAACCAGAAAATTTAACCATAAAATTGAAATGATTTAAAAAGTAATCAAATTCACAAAATTAAGAACTAAATATGAGTAACAAATTAGGTATACTTTTAAAAAGCTAATAAATGGATGACTTCCACAAAAAATATCCTTTTGAAGCACAAGAAAACTGGATAGAAAATACAAAAAAAGAGTACAAAAGATATATTGGATATAATTCCTAAGAAGAGGTAACATGTATATGTAGAGTCTCAGAAGAAAAGAAAGAGAATGGAAGGAAAGTAAGAGCTGAAGAGAAAATGGCCAAAAATTTTTTAACCACAATGAAAACTATCAAGATTCAAGAAGCTCTCAGGACACCTTAAGCAAGCAAATGAAAAGAAAAAAAGAAAGAAAAGCCACATCTAGGTACATCATGGTAAAAATGCTAAAAACCAAAGACAAGGTTAAATTTTAAAGGTAGCCAGAATAAAAGACATTATCTTCAAAGAAGTAAAAATAGAAATCTTTACTTACTTAGCAAGAATTACTGCAACCCTGAATGAATGGATTATCTTCACAAATTGTGAAAAAGTTACTTGCAAAGCTAGAATTTTATGCCCAGAAACAATATCTTTCAAAAACAAAAAAAAAATATCTTTTCAGATAAAGAGAAAGTAAATGTTTCCAGTTGATGTTTACCAAAAGTTACATAGATTAAGAATAAAAGAAAGATAAGAAAAAAAATGTTTCCCATAGACATGCATGGAAATACAATATAAAGCAAAAAGAGTAAATATGTGGGTAAATCTAAATAAACACTGACTGTATAAAAAATAGTATCTACACTTAGTAAAAGTATTAAAGAGTATGTACAATGAAAATTTCAGGAAAATAATGTAAAAACCAGAAATCTAAGTAGAGTTCAAGTGTTCTAAGTTCTTAGTATTGTTAGGGAAGTAGTAAAAGTAAATATTTTCATTATAGTGCAGTAAGTTAATGAATTGTGCTGTCATCTCCAGGGAAACCACTTAAAATCAAAATTGTTCAGAATGGATTAAAAAAAAAAAACACACTAAGACATACATCTTAAATAAAAGAGCACAAAAAGGTTGAAAGTAAAAGAAAAACAAAAACAAAGTTATACTATGCTAGCACTAATCAAAAGAAAAATGATGTCAGACAAACTAGATTTTGATTGAGACAAGAAGTATTATTAAAGGTAAGGGGCATTTCTAAATATAAAAGCAACCAATTCACCAGGAATTTAAGCTAAGCTAACAGGACATATACCCAGTAACGTAACATCAAAATATAAACCATACGAGGTTGTCGGAGTGCTATTATACTTCTTATAATAGTTGATAAAAGAAGTTAACAAAAGGAAAAAAATCAGTATACAACCATTTGGAAGTTAAAGAATATACTTAACTCTTGAATCAAAGAATAAATCACAAAGGAAAACAGTATTTAAATAAACAATAAAGATAGGACATATAAAAGGTTGTGACATGAAGCTGAAGCTATACTTAACAGTGAAATCGATAGCCTTAAATGCTTTTATAAAAAAAAATATGACAATAATTATCTACCTCAAGAAAAGAGAAACAACAAAAAGTAAAACCTGAGAAAGGCAGAAAAAAGAAAAATGCAAAATTAATGAAATCAAAAGCAGATGTTTAAAACTTCCGGAAAAAAATAAAAAGTTGTCTTTGGAAAAACTAACAAAATTGATGCTAACAAGACTAATCAAAACAATAAAAGTCATAGATTGTCAATTTCAATAATGAAAAGGCAGAAATCCTACAGATCCTACAGAAAAACAATGAGCTCTTCTATCATTTATCAAGACTTACTACAAAGATAGACAAATAAACCAAAGGAATATAACTGACATGTAAAACACTTACGGAGACGGACATTAATTTATGACAATGATCAACCTGAAAAAGAGGGGTCTTTTAGTTACTGGTTCAACTAGATATCCATTTTTTAAAAAAAGGAGGAAGGGGAGGGAGGGAGAATGGAAGGAGGAGGAAAGCAGGAGGGGAAGAAGAGTAATCTTGACCCCTTCCTTTGCTCCTTACCCCAAAATTAATTCCATATGCATGTTATATCTAAAAGTGAAAGATAACACAAAAAAAGCACAGGCAGATATATTCATGACCAAAATAAAAGCACCAATCATTAAAAAGAAAATTTGATATAGTAAAATTAAGAACTTTGTTCCTTAAAGACATTAATTGAGTGAAATGGCAAGACACAAAATTGGTATCTACAAAACATACATCCAACAAAGGACTCATAGCCAGGATAAAGAACAACTAAAAATCAGTAAGAAAAAAAAAACTCAACAGAAAAATGGCAATTTTTTGGAAGAAATTATCCAAGTAAGTTAATAAATATAAGACATGCACACTATCATCATCCATCATATCAGGAAAATCTAAACTAAAACCAAAAGATCTATTTCATCACCCACACACCAAAGTAGCTACCATGAAAAGAATAAACAATACCAATTGGTGCACAAATGCAGAGTAACTGCAATTCTTAGACAATGCTACTGAGAATATATGTTTCATACAAGCACTTTGCAAAATTATTTAACAATATCATCAAGCTTATATGAACATCATATGACACAACAATTCTAATCCTAGGTATACAACTAACATTACTATATAACCATATTGAACAAAAAACATTGCAGGAAAATTTGTAGATACAAAACTGGATACAACCTAAATGTCATATCTACCAATAACAGGAAAATAAATGTGTATAGTTGCAATGAAATTAGTTAAATATTGCTACATGCAACATGGATAAATCTCATAAACATAAAGCTTGTGAGTAATACAAAAGAGTGCATATTATATGATTCAATTTATATAGAATTCAATTTACATGAAATTTAAAAATCCAAAAACAATCTATAATGTGAGAAGTTAGAACTGTGTTTACCTTTGGGGGAAGGAATATGGGTATTAGACTGAGAGCAGACACAAAAAGACTTCTAGGATGTTGGTAATATTAAGCTCCTTGATTTAAATATGGGTGACAAGCATTATCAATGAAGAATATAGTGTATTTATATGTATTAATACATAGCATTAATACATAATTACCCATCAGTACAATAACTATGCACTAACACACGGATATTACTTGTTAAAATTTATTGAGATAAAGTTATGATGCTATACTTTATGTATGTTAAAAATTATTAAAAAGCACATTTTAAGAAAAAAGTAATTCAAAATAAAAACTCTTTATACTAAAACTTTAATTTTAACATTAAAGGGGAACATGCTTTAATATATTTTATACACCTACAATGTTAAGCAATCAAAGTTATATCCACATTAGACACCTTGTAACAGTTTACTGTCCAATTGTTGCCCTCCCCCTCACATCTTTTACATCATCTTGGATTCAATGCTGCTTAACTCCAAATACTCCCAAATATTTGCACAGGTCAAGAACAGTGGTAACTTTTGCAAATTTATGTTATGTTCTGCTCAACAGCCTAACACTCTATAATACTACTAACAGCTGAGTCAACGACGGACACAGAGCCAGGTCCTATCCCTGTGTTATCTGTCCTTTCTCTGACTAACAACTCATGATCCCGGAGGTCAGAGATATGATGAAAATATATGCTTCTGCCTCTCTGGCATGTGCATTTTTATACATCTCAGGATTTGGTCACCATTTTTCACCTTCTTTCTTCATTAAGTAACTATGTAAATTTAATCATATCCATCATTTTAAAACTTTTTCAATAATAAAAAACAGTGCTTTAGTCTCCATATAAAAGGCTCTTCATCTCCAGATACTGTAATTATTCTAAAACTCATACAGTTTTAACTTTCTTAGAACAAAGCAATCAGAATTGTAGATGTTATCTCAAAAACAACTGCATATGATCTTATCCAAAATTTTTTGGAATGTTTTTGTATTTCTGTCCTTGATAAGGAAGATAACCTTCTCTGCTAAGCAAACTTATCCCTGTAAATCTTAATAAGCAACACTAAAATAAGTATTTATTCTTGCTTTACTGCCATCTCCTCCTGGCCAGATGTTATAGTATGTGCCAAAAAATTACATGAAAACATAAGTTGTTAGTATTGCTGCCTCTACATAACATTAACAAGCCATTCACTTATGTACTTCATTCATTTACTGTTCAAATATTTACACAGGTTTCTGACTTCTGTGAAAATTCACATCAATATCACCTGCCCCAAAAGGTAGGCATCAAATGTTCACTTCCATAAGAATTATATACAAGCCTTATATGTAAATGTTTTACTAAAACTTTTTGATAATTATAAAATGTCAGCATCAGTGTAAATTAGAAAATGAGAAAAATTACCATATTTCACAAAAGGAAAATTGAATCATGAGGTAATTAAATAAATTTTCCAATATAATGATTCATTGAAAGCATTAAAAACAAAAACTCAGGTTTTCCAAAGCCAAACTATGGGTTCTTCCTCTATACTACTTCCCCTATTATTCTAGTATCCTAAATTCTATTAACCTCTTTAAGACTTTTCACTTAAGACTCCTTTAAGTCACTTCCGCTTTCCAGTCAGGCATATTAGAACTTAGAAGTCACTACTGTGTACTGACAGCAAGGAAAAAAGCTGACTAAAAAAAGAAAAAGTAACAATTCTTAGATCCATCAGAGAAGTGAGAGCATAGGGCAAACCACTGCAAAAATTAAGAAAGAGACAGGTGGATAAAGAGAAATATAACCTACCTGAGCACAAACCCAGAAACCACGCTGAGAACCAGCAAGGAAGTAGGAAAACCTGAACTGTAATTGACAAAAATTACTGGAGGCTTGGGGTGGACCAACCCTCAGCGTTGAAAACTCCAGGGTAATCCTCCAACCCTCATGGTAATTACCTGAGAAAAATCACTTTATTTTCTGGCAGGGGAGGGAAAGGAACCATTTTGAAAGACACCAGAGCATTGTTGTTCTTCAGAACAAGGTCTGCCCTGGGAGAAATAAATTTACCAGAGGCTAACCTGCTGGGTTTTTATTTATCAATAGTCCAACCTACCTGAACGAAGGGAAATATGTATCTCTAGCCAGCTCTAAACTTCTATGTGGTGGAAAGGAAATAGTGTACTCAATTCCAGCCCTCTATAGCCACCCTGTTCCAACTTAGGAAGTTAAAAGAACAAAAATAAACTAAACAAAAATACTAAGAAGCACTGAAGTTTACAGTACAAGGGTACTGTACTGATCAATAGAAGACTAAGACCTAATCATAGGACTACAGAACACTTCCTTCCCTGCAGGTGTTAGCACTACATTATTAAATGCCTAAGTTACTCTTACACAGTACATCATGTCCACCTTTCAACAAAAAACTACAAAGTATCTAAAAAGTAAAGAACACAATCTGAGGAGAAAAAGCAAGCATCAGAATCAAAGTCAGATATGACAAGAATGTTGGAATTATCACACCAGAAATCTTTTTTTAAAAAATATTAATATACTGCCCTGGCTGGTGTGGCTCAGTGGATTTGAGTGCCAGCCTGTGAACCAAAGGGTCACCAGTTTGTTCCCGGTCAGGGCACATGCCTGGGTTGCAGGCCAGGTTCCCACTTGAGGGTGCATGAGAGGCAGCCACACATTGATGTTTCTCTCTCTCTCTCTTTCTCTCTCCCTTCCCCCTTCTCTAAAAATAAATTGAAAATTAAAAATATATATTATTAATATGCTAAGAGTTTTAAATAAAAAAGGTAGACAACATGCAAAAACAGAAAGATAATATAAACTAAGAAATGTAAATTCTACAAAAGTAGAATCAAAAAGAAATGTTACAGGTCAAAAACACAGTAACAGAAATGAGGATTGCCTTTGATGGGCTCATTAATAGACTGAAAACAACTGAGGATATGACAATAAAACTTCCAAAAGCAAAAAGCAAAAAAAGCTTTGGGGGTGGAGAGGGCACAGAATATCCAATAACTATGAAACAATAAAAGATATAATATACATGTAATGAGAATACCAGAAGAATAACAAAAAGGAATACAAGAAATGTTTAAGCAATGACTGAGAATTTCCCCATATTATTGTCAGACACCAACCACGGATCCAGGAAACTAAAATACCAAGCCAGATAAATACCAAAAGAACTATACATCATAATCAAAGATAAAGTCTGGAAGAAAGCCAAAGGGGGAACACCTTATCTACAGAGGAACAAAGACAAAAATTAAATCCAACTTCTCTTCAGAAGAGCATGCATTTAATATCTGAAGTATTGAGAAAAATCACCAACCTAAAATCCCATACCCTATAAAAGTATCCTTTAAAAGTGCAGGGGAAATTAAAGAAAGACAAATAATAATTGAGAGAATATGTTCCTAGATCTATTTTGCAACAACAACAAAAAAAAACCTTAAATTTTCTTTAGAGAAGAAAAATGGTTAAGTCAAAAACTCAGATCTACATAAAAAAGAACATCAGAAAATGAATAAAGTGAAATAAGTTTAACTTTTCTTATTATTAGATCTAACAAGTAAGTTTTTTAAAGTAATAACAGCACTAACATAATTGGTTATATATAGCTATATATAAGCTTATGCATAAATGAAATGTGTGACAACAACAATACAAAAACAAGAGGGAAGAAATAGAAAAGTTTTGTTACTATAAAGTACTTGTACTATCGGTGAAGCAATACAGTATTTATTAAAAGTAAACTTGAATTAATCGTAAATGTATATTGCAAACTCTAGGGTGAAAACTAAAAAAGGTGAGATGCTAAGTAATAAAGGAGAAAATGGAATCATATAAAATAATCAATAAGAACCAGAAAAGGTAGAAAGTGTCATACAAAAACAGGAAAAATAACAAGGGCAACAGAGAAAACACTAATAAATATGGTAGGCATTAATCCAGATATATCAATAATAACTTTAATGTAAATTAAAGGACAGAGATTGTCAGAGTGAATCAAAAACAAAGACCCAAACATATGTTTAGATTAAAAAAACTTTAAAGATGTATTAAGATTAAAAGAGATGGATCTCTTAAGTTGTTATCTCTCTGTCACACACACATACACACACGAACTGTACCTATATGTAAAAAAAAAAGAGATGGAGAAAAATATATTATGCTAACACCAGTCCAAAAAAAAGCTGTATTAATTTCAGACAGAATAGACATAAAAACAATGGAAGCTGTCAGAATAAAGACAGGCACTACATAATGATACAGGGGTCAATATCCCAAGAAACACAATCTTTAGTGTATATGCACCCAACAGACAATCAAAAACTGTAAGGAAAAAAACTGATCTAACTGCAACGTGAAATACATGAATTCATAATTATAATTGGAGACTAACACAATATTTAACTATTCCTTAATAAAACTACCAAAACACTTCAGAAACAAGTAGCTCCATTTCTATCAGAAATGGACAGATCCAACAGACAAAAATTCATCAAGGACACAGCTGAACTCAACCATACCATCAATCAACTAGACATAATTGGCATCTATAGACTGTTGCATACAACAGCAGGAACAGATTTTTTCATTTCATTTTTTATTGAACTTATCGGAGTGACATTGGTTAATAAAATTATGTAGGTTTCAGATGTACAATCATATAATACATCATATGTATACTGCACTATGTGTTCACCACCCATAGTGTACTCTCCTTCCATCACGATTGCTTTATGTCTCCTTTACACTTTTTTCTACCTGCTCTCACCCCTTTTCCTATCTATGAGGGGTTTTTGTTTAGTTAACTGTCTTTTTTTTTTTTTTTGCTTATGCCCTTTGTTTTTTTCACCCCTCACAGCTGTCAGTCGATTCTCTATCTATGAGTCTGTTTCCATTTTATTTGTTAGTTCTGTTTGTTCATTAGATTCCACATATGAGTGAAATTATATGGTATTTGTCTTTCTCTGACTGGCTTATTTCACTTCGCATAATGCTCTCCAGGTCTATCCATGTGGTCACAAAGGTAAGATTTCCTTCTTTTTATGGCCAAGTATTATTCCATTGTAAAAATACATCACAGCTTTTTTATCCACTCACCTACTGATGGGTAATTCCAAATCTTGGCTACTGTAAATAATGCTAAAATGAACACAGAAATACACCTATTCTTTTGAATATTAGTGTTTCAGATATCTTCAGATATATTCCCAGAAGTGGAATTGTTGGGTCATAAGGGAGTTACATTTTTGAGTTTTTTTTAAATATAGTTTATTAATTATGCTATTACAGTTGTCCCATTTCCCCCTTCACTCCCCTCTACCCTGTACACCCTCTCCCACCCACATTCCCCCTCTTTAGTTCATGTGTCATAAGTTCTTTAGCTTCTACATTTCCCATACTATTCTTGCCTTCCCCCTTTCTATTTTCTACCTACCATCTATGCTACTTATTTTCTCTGTACCTTTTCCCCCTCTCTCCTCCTCCCACTCCCCTGTTGATGACCCTCCATGTGATCTCCATTTCTGTGGTTCTGTTCCTGTTCTAGTTGTTTGCTTAGTTTCTTTTGGTTTTGTTTTAGGTGTAGTTGTTAATAGTTGTGAGTTTGCTGTCATTTTACTATACATGTTTTTTATCTTCTTTTTCTTAGAAAAGTCCCTTTAACATTTCATAAAATAAGGGCTTGGTGATGATGAACTCCTTTAACTTGACCTTATCTGAGAAGCACTTTATCTGCCCTTCCATTCTAAATGAAAGCTTTGCTGGATAGAACAATCTGGGATGTAGGTCCTTGTCTTTCATGACTTGGAATACTTCTTTCCAGTCCCTTCTTGCCTGTAAAGTCTCTTTTGAGAAATCAGCTGACAGTCTGATGGGAACTCCTTTGTAGGTTACTGTCCCCTTATCTCTTGCTGCTTCTAGGATTCTCTCCTTCATTTTTACCTTGATTAATGTAATTAAGATGTGCCTTGGTGTGTTCCTTCTTGGGTCCAACTTCTTTGGGACTCTCTGAGCTTCCTGGACTTCCTGGAAGTCTATTTCCTTTGCCAGAATGAGGAAGTTCTCCTTCAGTATATTTTCAAATAAGATCTCAATATCTTGCTCTTCTTCTTCCCCCTCCGGTAAACCTATAATTCGGATGTTGGAACGTTTAAAGATGTCCGGGAGGTTCCTAAGCTTCTCCTCATTTTTTTTGAATTCTTATTTCTCCATTCTTTCCTGTTTGGTTGTTTCTTTCTTCCTTCTGGTCCACTCTATTGTTTTGAGTCCCAGTTTCCTTCCCATCACTATTGATTCCCTGTGCATTTTCCTTCATTTCTCTTACCGTAGCCTGCATTTGTTCATCTAATTTGTGACCAAAATCAACGAGATCTGTGAGCTTCCTGATCACCAGTGTTTTGAACTGTGCATCTGATAAGTTGGCTATTTCTCAGTCGCTTAAAAGGATGGGTTCTGGGGCTTTGATTTGTTCATCTGTTTGAGCCATCTCTCTTTCTCTCTCTCTCTCTCTTTTTTTTGGTCTGGTTGTGCCTGTTACAGTGGAGGGAGGAGTCTTAGGTGTTCACCAGGGCGGGGCACCCCAGTTGCTGGGTTGTGACGTTGTATGTGGGGGCGGGGTCGAAAGGGAACAATGGCGGTTGCTCTGTTCTCAGTGGGACCTCAGACCCTTCTGCTGCTTCCCCCAAGCAAACTGGGCCCTTCTGGTGCCAATTCCCATGTGGGTGGGCTTGTGCACTCTGTGGGACCCTCCAAGGACCTCTCCTGTGACGTTGGGTGTCTCTCCCTGCGACTCACCTTCCACAGGCATCCACGATCAGTGACCAAAGGCTCTATTTCCCATCACTGGGATCCTGAGTTGTGTGCACTGCCTTGCTTTACAATCGCTGCCTCACTGTGTCTGCCGGGTGCCACCCCTCTGCCGGGGCCTGCCAGCTGCTGCAAGCGCACTCAGGGTCCACCCGCTGGAGTCTTGCGTGCCCCAGATGCTTTACGCACCCTCGGATGCCTTATGCGCCCGGTCCCAACTCTGCTCTCCGTGCTGCAACCCGCGCCCAGCTGCCCGACTCCGCCCCTCCTACTGGTCTGGATGAACAGATCTATTTCAACTTCTTGGTTATCCAACTTCCATTTAAATCAATTTTTCTGTTAGTTCTGGATGTTATTCTATTTCTAAATTGTTGTTGTTCCTATCTTGGTTGTGCGTGGAGGTATGGTGCATCCACTTATGCCTCCATCTTGGCCGGAAGTCCCTATTTTTGAGTTTTTGAGGTGACTTCATACTGTGCTTCACAGTGGCTGCACCAATCTGCACTGCTACTTACAGTGTACAAGGGTTCCCTATTTTCAACATCCTCACCGACACTTGTTTGCTGATTTATTGATGACAGTCAGTCAGACAGGTGTGAGGTGATATCTCATTGTGGTTTTAATTTGCATTTCTCTGATGATTAGTGATGCTGAGCATCCTTTCATATGTCTGTTGGTCATCTGTATGTGCACTTTGGAGAAGTATCTATTCAGGTCCTTTGCCCATTTCTTAACTGGATTGTTTGATTTTTTTGGTGTTGAGTTTTATAAGTTCTTATAAATTTGGAGTATTAACCCCTCATGAGATGCATCATTGGCAATTATGTTCTCCCATTTAGTGGGTTGTCTTTCATTTATTGATAGTTCCCTTTGCTGTGCTAAACCTTTTTAGTTTGATATCGTCCCATATGTTTATTTTTCTTTCGTTTCCTCTGTCCCAGGATGTATCAGAAAAAACATTGCTACAAGCTATGTCCAAGATTTTACTGCCTATGTTTTCTTCTAGGATATTTATGGTTTCAAGTCTAACATTTAAGTCTTTAATCCATTTTCAGTTTATCCTTGTATATGGTGTAAGCAGGTAGTCCAGTTTCATTTTTTTTTTGAAAAATCAATTTTCTGTCTAATTCTCCCAACATCATTTATTGAAAAGACTATCTTTACTCCATGTATGTTCTTGCCTCCTTTGTCAATTATTAATTAACCACAGTGCATGGGTTTATTCCTGGGCTCTCTATTCTGTTCCACTGATTTATTTTGCTGTTTTTATGCCAGTATCAAGCTGTTTTAATTACGACAGCCTTGTAGTATGGTTTGATATTCTTCTTTCTCATTATTGCTGTGCAGATAACATTCTTCTCAAGCTTACAGGGAACATTCACCAAAAAAGACTATGGGCATTAAAAACAAAACCTTGATAAATTTAAAATAGAGATCATACAATGCCTGGTATCAGACAACAATAGAATTAAAACAGAAATCAGCAAAAGGAAGATAGCTTGAAAATCCCAAAATACTGAATCATTAAACAATGCCATTGTAAATAATACATGCATCAAGCAAGAAATCTCAAGACAAATTTAAAAATATTTTGGACTAAATGAAAACAAATACAACTCATTAAAATTTGTAAGATTTAGTGAAAACAGTCCTTAGAAACTTATAGCACTGAATTCACAAATTAGAAGAGATCTAAAATCAACAATCTAAGCTTCAACTGTAGGAAACAAGAAAAAGAGCAAGTTAAACCCAGAGCAATCAGAAGAAAATAAACAAATTTAGAGCAAAACTCATTTTTTTGCAACTGAAATTTAGAACAGGAAACCAGTGGAGAAAAATCTGTGAAACCACAAGTCCATTCTTTGAAAAATATCAATAAAATTGGTAAGCCTCTAGAAAGGTTAAGAAAAAAAAGACACAAATTACTGATATCAAAAACTAAAGAGGGGACATAAAAAGCTAAAGATACACAGTAACAACTCAATGCCCACAAGTTTGATAACCTAGATGAAATGGACCAACTCCTTAAAAAATACAATTTGCCTAAGCTCACACCAGAAAAAATAGACTATCTGAATAGGCCTACATACATTTAAAAAATTGAATCAACAATTTACAACCTTCCAAAACAGAAAGCACCAGGCCCAGACAGAATCACTGGGGAATTATAACAAACATTTCAGGAAGAAATTTTAACAATTCTCTACAATCATTTCCAGAAAATAGAAGTAAAAGGAATTTTTTCTAACTGATTCTATAAGGCCACCATAATCCTAATACCAAAACCGAACAAAGAAATTATAAGAAAACTACACAACAGTATCTTTCACAAAGATGCAAAAACCCTCAACAAAATATTAGCAAATCAAATCCAACATTACATAAAAATTATAACCATTATCAAGTAAAATTTATCACAGGTACACAACTGCAGCTGGTACAACATTTGAAAATTAATTAATGTAATTCATCACATATCAACAAGCTAGAGAAGTCACATGGTCATATAAATAGATGGAAAAAAAAATTCACCAAAATCCAACATCCATTAATAAGACAAAACCTCTCAAAAATCTGGGAGCATGAGAGAACTTCCTTAACTTGATAAAGATCTTACATAAAGTTTTATGTAAGAATTTACATAAAAGACTTAAAAAGACTTTACATAAAACCTACAACTGACATCACACTTAAGAGTAAGTAACTTGAAGTTTTCCCACTAAATTGGGAATAAGGCAAGGATGTCTTCTCTCACTGTTCCTATTCATTATCATACTGGAAGTCTTAACAGATTAGATAAGTAAAGGAAATAAATGACATACAATTGGGAAGGAGGAAATAAAAGGCATACAATTGGGAAGGAAGAAACAGAACTGTCATTATCACAGAAGACATGACTGTCTATGTAGAAAATCCAAAAAAATCAACAACAACAAAAAATCCTGAAACTAGTAACAGATTTTAACAGGGTTAAAGAATACAGTTTAATATACAAAAGCCAACAGTTTTCCTATGTACCTACTATGAAAAAGTAGAATTTGAAATTTTAAACACTTTACCATTTATATTAGCACCTCCCCCACCCCCCGCCGAAAAAACCAAACATGCACTCAGGTATAAATCTAACAAAATAATGTGTAAGACCTATATGAGGAAAACTACAAAACTCTGATGAACAAAATGGAAAGATATTCCATGTCCATGGATTGACTCATATTGTCAAGATATTGTTTCTTCCCCAGCTTGATCTGCATTCTAGGTAATTCCAATCAAAATCCCAGCACGTCATTTTGCCAATATCAACAAACTACAGTTGACCTCTGAACACAGGAATCAGCTGTGCTAACCCATCACACAGCTGGAAATCCATGTGTAACTTTTTACTACCCCCAAACTTATCTAATAGCCTAATACTGACCAAAAGCCTTACCTATAACATAAACAATAATCAACACATATGTTGTATGTAATATGTATCATGTACTATATAGTTACAATAGTAAGCTAAAGAAAATATTAAGAAAAATCATCAGCGAAAGTACATGTACAGTATTTACTGAAAAAATCCACATATAAGTAGACCCATACAGTTCAAACCTATGCTGTTTAAGGATCAACTGCAATTGTACAGTTTATTGGAGAAGGAAGACCCAGAACAGCCAACTCAATATTGAAGGAGAAGAACAAAGTCAGAAAACTGACATTATCTGACTTCCAAATTTACTATAAAGCCACAGTAATGATCCTGGTGAAAGAAGAGACAAATAGGAAAATGAACAGAAAAGAAAGCCGCAGTAGTAGACCCATATAAATACAGTCAACTCCCCTGGCTGGTGTAGCTCAGTGGATTGAGCGCGGGCTGCGAACCAGGCATCGCAGGTTCGATTCCCAGTCAGGGCACATGCCTAGGTTGCAGGCCACGTCCCCCAGCAACCGCACATTGATGTTTCTATCTCTCTCTCTTTCTCCCTCCCTTCCCTCTCTGAAAATAAATAAATAAAATCTTAAAAAAAATACAGTCAACTCATCTTGGACAAAGGAGAAAAGATAGTTTTAAAACAAACTGCTGCAACAACTGGACTGCCACATGTTAAAAAACAAGGAATCTAGATAAAGACCTTATATCTTTCACAAAAATTAACCCAAAATGGAGTACAAACCAAATATGAAACATAAAACTAAATTATTAAAGTCCTAGAAAATAACATAAGAGTAAAACCTAGATGACCTTGGTAATGGTGATTAAGTTTTAGATACAACACTGAAGGTATTTTTCATAAAAAAAATTAATAGGTAACAAGACTTGATTAAAATTCAAAAGTTCTACTCTGTGAATAACAATGTAAAGAGGATGAGAACACAACCCACAGACCGGGAAAAAAAATATTTGCAAAAAACACATCTACCTGTGAGCACTGACACTCACTAGAAGAACCAAATCCAACACACTGACACCAGTGCTGGCAAGGATGTGGAGCAGCAGAATTTCCATTCATGGTTGGTGGGAAAGTAAAATGATACAGTCACTATGGAAGACTTTGGGGGTTTCTTAAACCTTCTTGCCATATAATACAGCAACTGCATACTTTAGTATTTTCCAAAATGAATCAAAACCTTATGTCCACATAAGAATCTCCACACAGACATTTATAGCAGTTTTATTCATAACTGCCAACATCTGGAAATAATGAATATATTCTTTAGTGGGTGAATGGATCAATAAACTGAGGTACATCCAATCAATGGAATAATATTCAGCACTAAAAAGAAATGAGCTATCAAGCAACAAAAAGACATACATGAACCATAAATATACATTATTAAGTGTGAAATCAAACTGAAGGGCTACATACAATATAATTCCAACTATATGGTATTCTGGAATAGGCAAAACTATGGAGACAATAAAAAGATTGCCAAGGGTTGAAGAGAGGAAGGAGAGAGAAATAGGTGGCAATAATACAGAGGCAGCTCTGTTAGGGCAGTGAAACTATTCTGTACAATACTACAGCAGTGGATGCATGTCATTTCACATTTGTCAAAACCCATAAAATGTATAACAGTAAGAGTGGATCACAGAGTAAACCATGGACTTTGGGTGGTAATGATGAATGTAGGTTCACCAATCTTAACAAATGTACCACTGTGCTACTGGATGTTGATAGTGGAGGAGGTTAATAATGCCTGCATAGGGACAAGGGATATGAGAATTCTCTGTATTTTCTGTTCAATTCTGCCTTGAACTTAAAAATTGCTCTAAAAACTAAAGTTTATTGCCCTGGCTGGTGTGGCTCATTGGACTGACTGCTGGACTGTGAACCATAGGGTCATTGGTTTGATTCCCAATCAGGGCACATGTCTGGGTTGCAGGACAGATTGCCAGTAGGGTGCGCACAAGAGGCAACCGCACACTGATATTTCCCTCTCTTTCTCCCTCCCTCCCCCTCTCTTTAAAAATAAATAAATAAAATCTTTAAAAAGAATAAAAACTAAAGTTTATTAATTTTAAAAAACAGAGTTGGAAAAAAACCCACTATTCCTTTTAAGCCTATCTATAGGCATTCACTAATTTACTCAAAACAGCATTCTTTTTTAATCCATTACCTTAACCACTGATTTGACACCTTTTTTGATAAGCATCATCCTAGCCCTCATTATTTTGAAGAGATCACTGTAAAAACACATGAAACAAAAGGGTAAGGTGTTAGAAATAATTAACTTGCTGGCTGCCAAAAGACTTCATACCACTGAGCCACACCAGCCAGGGCAAACCAAGAGACTTCATAAAGTAACAATAGCCAAGATCGCAGTCTGCAATTCAAATGCAAGTTAGTCAAGTTTCAAGAATTGTCTAGAATAGACTCAAGGTGGTCAATACACTCTAATAAAGCTTACAACTGACTAAAATGGAAACCACAACAATTTTTCTAATAACAAAAAATAAAAGACCTCATATATCTCTTCCGATCTTACTTTCCCTGCAAGCCTGCTAAGTAGGAGGACAACTGTAATCATAAGGATGTATAATGAAGAATGCAACTAATAAATTTCAAAGAAATGGTAAAGAGAAAAACAAACAAAAAAGCCCTATTTTACAACGCTATTACAACAGGATAATTACTGATTTGGGTAAAAATCATAAATATTAATATCACTGGGTAAATATTATTTATTAATTAACCTTTTTAATAGCAAAGTCTGGTGGAATACCCCTAAACCAAGCTCAAACTTACGTACATCATCAAAACGACAACTGACATCATGCACCCCTGGATGTAAATTACCAGAAACTGATGATTTATGGAGTCTTTCTACCAAGAATGTTAACCTGAATCTAATTATGAGGAAGCAACCAGACAAATACAAATTGAGACACATTCTGCAAAACAACTTTCCTGGGCTCTTCAAAATGTCAATATCATAAAAGGAAAAAAAAGTTGAGGTATCTATTCTAGATTAAAGGAGACTACAGAGAAAATGATTAAATGCAATTCATTAAAATAAATGGATATAAAGATTATGGGAACACCTGAGGATATCTGAATATGAATATTATATTAATGTTCAAGTCATTATATTTAGCTATGTCCTATATTCAGATATTATCCTTATTCTTAGGAAAGCATGGTGAAGTTTAAGAGGGAAGGGACAGGATCTCTACAACCCACAAAGAGTTCAGTAAAAATAATTTATGTATATATAAAGAAAAAGGGATAAACAAATGAGGCAAAATGTAAAGAAAAGGATATATACTCAGTACATTATTAGAACTTTTCTGCAGGTTTTCAAGATAAAAACTTGTTAGTGAGGTTCCTTATTGAGCATGAAATCTGTACAAAAGGTGTAGATAATTCATCTATTTAATAAGAACATACATGCAATAAAAGAAATTCTTTGAAGTGTACCAGAAACAAAGAGGCTTCATCCTTTGGCTTAAAGAAACCCAATCCCTTGAACTTTGGTGATAGCTGACAAACTTACCCTTAGTAAGTTTCCGTTTTCTTTTTTCTAAAGACTTTATTTATTTATTTTTAGAGGGGAAGGGACAGAGAAAGAGAGGGAGAAAAATATCAATGTGTGGATGCCCCTTGCACACCCCCCACTGGGGACCTGGCCCACAACCCAGGCATGTGCTCTGACTGGGAATCGAACCAATGACCCTTTCATTCACAGCCTGCACTCAATCCACTGAGCTACACCCTCCAGGGCAGTTTCCATTTTCTATGAGTCCACTGTGACCAGATCATTTCCTTCAATCCTATTACTTAAATATGTCAATAATACCAACCACACTGCTGTCAGGTCTTTCTGAACAGAATGCATCTGTAATTCATCAGATATTAATTTAATATTTTATTTACTTATTTTCAGAGAGAGGGGAAGGGAAGGAGAGAGGGAGAAAAACATCAATGTGTGGTTGCCTCTCATGTGCCCCACTCTGGGGACCTGGCCTGCAACCCAGGCATGTGCCCTGACTGGGAATCAAACTGGCGACCCTTTGATTCACTGGCTGGCACTCAATCCACTGAAACATACCAGACAGGACATCAGCTATTAATTTAACTGAGATACTGTGGTTTAATTCTCTGAGGATACACTTCTCAAGTCTCTTTAATGAGATCATTATTGTCAGTGTTCAGAAGAAACCTTTATTTTTGTCATTATATACCACCTTCAGTAATGCTCAGGCTGCATTCAGAAGTATGAATGAGAATTTGTCACATAATCAAGCACGGAGAAGGGCAATCCAGGCAGAATAAACAGTAAATGGAAAGACAAAATAGCACAGCAAGTTTCAAAAATACACTGTATAGTACTGCAGAAATACAAAATACTGGAGAATAGGTTAAGTTGGCATTGTGTGTCATACTAAAGTAAGCTTTAATTTTTTGTCTCATTTATGCAGATCTCAAGCGATTGGGTCAAGAAATCAATTAGGATGTCATAATCTGCACTTTTTTTTAATGAAGTGAAATAGAAGAGAACAACACTAAACAGTGCATCACAGGCAGTATAGGTTAGTTTGCTTCATTACACTTTTGCTTCTGTTATCTGTCTGTATATGTTTCTTTTGGTAAATCATGGTCAAAATCAGGTTTGAAAGCTACTGCTATCTAGATAATGGAGGCTCAAGTAAAACTACACTCTTTACAAAGCCATACTTGCAGTAATATCAAGTAGTTTTTCAAACTGCTGGGAGTCTCAATTTTTTTTTTTAAGTAAAACAGAATAGAGTTAAAAAGAAAATAGAATGCACCACAAGTAGTAATTAAAAAGGATATATTTTTTAGGCAATTTAGATTTCATTCTGTGTGTGTGTGTGTGTGTCAAGTTCTGTGTCAAAATATAAAATGAATTTAATTTTTACTCGGGTGGAATAAAAAAATTGAAAACCACTGATAAAAAGTTAGTAACTGGCAGAGAAAGAGATCAGGAAAAGTGAGAAAATTAAGACCAATACAAAAGAAGAAAACAGAAAATGAGGGTTTAAAGTCACAAGAAATAAAAGAATGTTAGATTCTAAAGCAATTTAAGAAGTAGAAAAGAACAATCTTGGTAAATAATTAGATTGGAGTGGGGGAAGAAGAAATAGAAAGGCCAAATGACTGAAATCTTTATTAAAAAAAATCTGTTTTGAAGTAGAAGAGGATGCATTCTATTTATTCCACACACCTACACTTCACACTACAATGCACAAGCTCCATAACATGGCATTTAAAACATACCATTTTATGTCTTCTAGTTATTATATTTCAATGTTTTTCTACTGCAATCACTCACAGGCCCTATGTACTGGGCAAATAATGCCATATCCATAAAAATCAATGTTAATTAAAACACACTATTTCTCCACAGCACTCAAAATTTTGTACAATTTCTGACACTAAACTATTATGTTACATGTTATTTCATCACATAACATAAATTAGGTCCCTAAAAAACTGTCAAAAGATGAAACATTAGGTCTTTTTTATATTCACTTTTATAATTATTTGAAAAATGGCTTCATGATGAAAACATGATAGTTAGGAATTCTAGTATTAGAGGATACAGTGTGATGTCTGTGTTCCTTTGTTCTGAATTCCATGAAAAATTAAACCTACGTAAGGACTAAAAGCAAACAAAAAACCATACAGTTAACTTGTCTTTAATTCCCAGCAGTAACAAATGTAGAGAATTCTTACAGGATTCAAAAAAACTACTATAAACTAATATAAATTTAATTTCTCTAACCACCAGCCATCAGCATTGCTGTGTCCCATTAAATAAATAAATGCTAGTAGCCTTTCCATTCTAGATACATGAATTCGCTTTCTTAGGTAAGAAATAAAAGCCCATAAAATGGAGTCATACAGTCACAGTTTAACTCGGTGATTAGGAATTTCCCCTAAATCCATGCAGTTACCTTAAAACTCCATAGATGAGGACCCAAGTTCACTATACACATGATGAGCAACCTTAAAGTCACTGAAGTAAAATAATGTGTGGAAAATTTTCTAAATTTCTATACAGTTGTTGCTCAAGAAATAAGGAAGCTAACAATGACTTGGTTAAAAAGAAAACAAAACAACAACTATTTCTTTTGAAAGGAGATAAACACCATGAAAGAAAAAAAGGCCTAGTATTGCTTCCCATTAAAATTTAAGGAGGTATTTATTTACTTACTTAATTTATTTAAATATCCATAAGTTAATGCATAACAAGACTTTAAAGCTCCTTTCTCTATTACCTAAAATAATCTTTCCAAATACATGTATATATACCTAAACATATTCAAATACCTATATACATGCACACTGACTAAAAGTAACTAACATGTATGTACACACACTTCATCTATACTTCAATATACAGTTGACCCTTGAACAATGTGGGGATTAGGGGTGTCAACCCCAAGCTGTGGAATATCTACTTATAACTACAGTTGTCCCTCAGTATCTGCAGAGATTGGTTGCAGGACCCCCTACACACACACACACACACACACACACACACACACACCCCAAAATCCACAAATGTTCAAATCGCTTGCCTAAACAACAGAGCAATACATACAGTTGACCATCATATTTGCGAATTCCCAACATCAGATCAATATTGCTTTGGATCCATTGTTGGTTAATTAGAGGTTGCAAAATCAGAGGGTATGGAGACTTGACCGTGTATTTACTGAAAAAAATCTACATACAAATGGACCCGCAGGGGTCAAACACCTGTTGTTCAAATTCAACTATTTACTTCACATATGTTGAAAAACTTAAAATAAGTACTATGCAAAATGCTTGAAGAGGTCTATTAATCTACTGATTATTCTGCCTCAAAAAAGTTCATCCTCTATTTCAACAATTCTTTCTGAAGTGGTAAGGGGAGGGGAGAAACAAGAGGAAGTGTACCCTACTAGTTAAAAGCTGACCTGTGGGTCAAAAACTTAGATTTGAATCATCCGGTAGTTTTGTGTCCTAGGAAAGTTATCTAAAACTCTCCTGACCTCAATGTCCTCATATGTAAAAGTGTTAGCTATAATTATTTTGAGGCAAAGGGAATATATACGTATTTCCATTTAGATATGTATATAATATACAAAAATTTAACAATAGCTGACTTTGGTAGTAAAAGTGATTCTTTTTATTTTCCAACAGTTTCCAAGTTTTCTAGAGTAAATATATATTAATCATACTTTGGGAGAAAAGTGATTTTTAAAATTATTTAGAAAATGTCCAACATATAAAAAAAATCACACATCATACCAAGAATCAAGAAAATCACTACGTGAATGAGAAAAGACAACAGATTTCAAAACTTATATAAAATATTAGAATTATCAAAGATTTTTTAAAGCAGCTATCATAAAAATTATTTGTCAATTAATTACAAATTCACTTGAAAAGGACAAAAATATAGAAAACCCAAGCCAAAAAAAATAGAAATTAAAAAAGAAAAAAAAACCCATATGGAAATTACAGAACTGTAAAATACAAAAACAACAACAACAAAAAACCTTTCTGGATAGGCTAACCTCTAGATAGTAGGGAATTACAAAGGATAAAATTATTGAATTTAGGGAGAGGATCAATAGACTTTAAGCAGTCTGACACAAGAAAAATAAAAATGACTGAAACATAAAATAAAATCTCAGAGATATATGGAATAATAGAAGGTCCAAGTCCACATCATTGGAGTCATAAAGAAAAGAGAATTGAAACAGCATTAAAAAAATATGGCTGAAAACGTCTAAATGTAAAGAAAGACATAAACCTCCAGATTCCAATGAGCAAACTACAAACAGGTAAATGCACAGAAATGACCCCTTGACATATCACCATAACACATCCAAAAACAAAGACAAAGTGAGAGACCCATGCACACGAACGGGGGCAGTGACCCAGGTGATCCCATCTGGAGGCACATTTCTCACAAGAGTAATGCACAAACCACGAGGAACAACTTTCCATAGACAAGCTAAATTGGCATTCAAGAGCAAGGCTTCTGGCTTCAAGTTCAAGATGGCAGAGTAGGAAGATCCTGGGCTCACCTCCTCTCATTGACACCAAAACTGCAACTACATACAGAACAACAATCTCTGAGACCCACCTAAAGAACAGCAGAACAGATTTTCTACAACTACAGATATAAAGTAAAAGCCACACTGAAACCGGTAGGAGGGGCAGAGACTAAACCTACTCCCAGCTCCTCATGCAATGACTGAAAAGTGCGAGGATTAGTATAACCATGGAGGTCGTCCTGAAGAGCAAAGGGTCTGAGCCCCAGCCTGGTTAACCTGAACCAGGGCAGGAGCCCATGTAACATCTGACTTTGAAAACCAGCGAGGCTTACATCTGGGGTAGCCAAAGGAAAACCCAGGCAGTGCTCTTTCTGAGTTCTGGCACAGAAGCAGCAGTTTGAAAAGCCCCTAGGTCATATCTGAAGGTAATACATTGACTAATTTTAGAGTGCATGCTGGAGGGACATGTATCTGTTGGAACTTGGTCTTGTGTCAGAGGTGCTGGTGGGCACCATTTTTTCTCCTTTCTTAACCTAGCTGGTCTGACACTGGCAGACGCCATATCTGATACTGTCCATTAAACTTGCTAACAACACTGTTCATCCTACCCTGGCATTTCCCTGACAACCTACCCAAGGTAGCACCCCTCCAAAGCACCTCTTGCCCTGCCACACCCAGTATATCACTCAGCACCAGGACGCATCAGTGTGTCTATAACAGCAAGGGTGGGCTTTTGCAGCCAGCAGCATCAAAGGCTTGCCAGGAACACCAGTGAGCAACAGTTGTGGCCAGGCCTCACAGCCAGAGGACCAGAGACCAGCCTAGCCTGTTAGTATGTGGTCCAGCAACAACAGGAGGCTACACTAGTCCACACTCTAGAGCACGTGGTTCTGGTGACAAGAGGGACATCTTCTAAATAAGGGCTCCACGAGAAAATAAGGCCACTTTTTCAAGACCAGCAGATTCAGCTTATCCACCTAACAAAATACATACAAACAAACAGGAAAAATAAAGATAGAAGAGAATAAGTTCCCAACAACAACAAAAAGGACAAAACCACAGAAAAAGAATATAATGAAACTGAGGTAAGACATCGACTAGAAGAGTTCAAAGTAACAGTCATAAAGATGCTCCTTCAATACTCCAGAAAAATGAATAAACTCAGTGAAAACTTCAACAACTTGAACAAAGACATAAAAATTCTAAAAAAGGATCCATCAGAACTGAACAATGTAACAGCTAAAATGAAAAATACACTGGAGGAAATCAATAGCAGATCAAATGACACAGAATACATCAGCAATCAGGAAAACAGGATAGTGGAAATCACTCAATTGGAAGATCGAAAAGAAAAAAGAATTTAAAAAATGAAGATAGCATAAGGCACCATTGGGACAACATCAAGTGTACCAATATTAGAATTACAGGAGTCCCAAAAAGAGAAGAGAGAAAGGGACAGAAAATGTACTTGAAGAAATAATGGCTGAAAACTTTCCTAACTTGGCAAAGGAAACAGACATCCAAGTCCAGGAAGCACAGAGAGTCCCAAACAAGTTGAACCCAAAGAGAGCCATACCAAGACACATTATAATTAAATTGTTAAAAGATAAAGATAAAAGGAGAATCTTAAAGCAGCAAGAGAAAAACAACTAGTTACATACAAGGGCATGCACATAAGACTATCAGCTGGCTTTTCAACAGAAACTTTGCATGCCAGAAGGGAGTGACATAATATATTCAACATAATGAAAGAAAAAAAACAAAAACCCTACAACCAAGAATATTTTACCCAGCAAGGTTATCATTCAGAATTGAAAGAAAGATTAAGATTTTCTCATACAAGCAAAAGTTAAAGTCATTCATCACTACTAAAACATTACAAGAAATGTTAAAGGGAATTGTTTAAGTGAAAAAGAAAAGGCCAAAACTCGAAATAAGAATATACATGGAAAAAAAAATCTGACTGGTAAAGGCACACATAGTAAAGACAGCAGACCAACCACTTATAAGTCTAGTATGAAAACAGTCAAAATGGTAATAAGCACATACCTATCAATAATTACTTTAAATTGAAGTTGATGAAGTGCTCTACTGCAAAAATATAAGATAACTAAATGGATTTTAAAAAAAAAAAGACCCCTAAACATTCTGCCTACATAAGACTCCAGACTGAAAGATGCGTGGAGACTGAAAATGAAGGAATGGAAAAGATATTTCATGAAAATGGAAATGAATAAAAGAGAGAAGCTGGGATCACAATAGTTATATTAGATAGACTTTAAAACAAAGGGTATATAACAAAGGACAAATAAGGGTCCAGCAGTTGCACTTCTGGGGGCTTATCCAAAAAAAAAATAAAACAATTCAAAAAGATATATGCACCTCTATGTCAACCGCAGCATTACCTACAACAGTCAAGTTACTGAAGCAACCTAGGTGGTCATCACTAGATGAATAAAGAAGTGGATGTGTGTGCACGTGCATGTGCACACTGGAGTATTACTCACCCATGAAAAAGAAAATAGATCTTGCCATGTGCAAAAACAAGGATAGATCTAGAAGGTCTTATGCTAAGTGAAATTAGGTCAGACAAATACTATATCATTTTACTTAGGTGTAGAACCTAAAAAAACTAAAGAAATGAACAAACAAAGCAAACTGACCCACAGATACTGAAAAATTGATCATTGCCAGAGGGTTGAATGATGGCGGTATGTATGGGCAAAAAGGTTAAGGGAATTAAGAGGTACAAAATGATAAATAAGTCATGGTGATGTAAAGTACAACATAGGAGATATTAATACTATCATAGTAACTTTGTATGGTGGCAGATCGATAGTGGATATTTTGTGGTGATCCATTTGTAAGGTATATAAGTACTAAATCTCACTATGTCCTACACCTGTAACTAATACTGTATGTCAACTGTACTTTAATTCAGAAGAGCTTTACATTTCAGAATAAAAATTAGACATTAAAGAAAAAAATAAAGACAAAGAAAATCTTGTAAGCAACCACAAAGAAAGGACACATTACCTATAGGGGAACACCAATTTAACTGAGAGCAGATTTCTTATCTAAAACTGCAAAAGTCAGAAGAAAAAAAATTTCAAGTACTAAAAGAACTGTCAACCATGAATTATACACCTGATAAAATTATCTTCAGGAATGAAGGGGATATAAAGACATAAGCAAGCAAAGGGAAAACTAAGGATATTTACTACTAACAGCATATATCCTTCTAGAGGTTCTTCAAATGATGAACTACTGAAACATCAGGAAAAAAAGTACAAGAAATGGAAAAACCAAAAATATGGCTAAAAATAAGACTCAATAGAATGCCCTTCCACTCAAGTGGTTTTAAAATCATATAAGATAAATATCCAGGCAAACTTTTTTTAAAGGTAAGCTTAGAGTCTGTCAAAATTAAAAATCTCTGGTACATCAAAAGACACTGTCAAAATAGCCAAAAGGCAACCTCTGTAATAAAAGAAAATATTTATAAACCATTTACCCTGAAAAGAGATTGATATCCAGAATATATTTAATAAATCAACACCACCACAAAACCTGATTTAAAAATGGGCAAAAACCTGAAGAGATATTTCTCCAAAGATACACAGATGGTAAATAAGCATATGAAAAGATGCTCAACACCATTAAAACAGCTATTATCAAAAGAGAGAGAGGGGAAAGAAAAGCAGGGAGGGATGGAAGTGGTGATGACCATGCAGAACAACTGGAACCCTCACACATTGAATGGGACTGAAAATAGCATAGCCACTATGGAAAAAGGTATGTAGTTCCTCAAAAAATTAAACACAGTATTATATATGATCCAGCAATTTCACTTCTAGTTCCAAGAAGGAAAGGAGCAACTTCAACACAAATTTGTACCAAATTTGTTCAAGCAGCATTTGTCACAATAGCCAAAAGGTAGAAGCATACCAAATGCCCACTGATGGACAAATCAATAAACAAAAAGTGTGATAAGCATAGAATAATATTCAGGCTTAAAAAAAAATTCCAACAAATGTTACAACATAGATGAACCTTAAACACATTATGCTAAAGCTATAGTATCTCTCATTAACTTTAGACACAAAAATCCTCAACATTATCAACAACATGAATTCAGCAATGTTTGAAATACATTATACACCATAACCAAGTGGGATTTAGTCTAGGTATGCAAGGCTGGTTCAACATTATAAAATCAGTGTTGTCTACTGATCAACAAGCTAAAGAAAAAAAATTGTATGATCAGATGAATAGACTCAGAAAAAGAATCTGACAAAATACAGCACCCATTCTTAATAAATTCTCAGTAAATTAGTAAGAGAGGTGATCTACCTCAACTTGAATACAAAGTATCTATGTATTCTTCTCCCCCCCAGTCTCCAGTTAACATCATACATAATAGTAAAATATTAAACACTTTACACCTAAGACAAATAACAAAGCACTCTCACCACTCTCTCTCAGTATAACAGAAGTTCTAGCCACTGCAATGTGAAAAGGAAAAAAAAATAAAAGGCATACAGATTAGAAAGAAAACAATAAAACTGTCCCTATTTGTACTTGGCATACTTGTAGAAAATCCCAAGGAATCTGTAAAAAGCATTTTAGGACTACAGTAAATTAAGCAAGATTACAGAATATAGGACCAACATACAAAAATCAATAGTACTTCTATATACTAACAAAAAAACATGTGAAAATTTAAATTTAAAACATAGTAACATTTACAAAATTGCTTCAAAGAAAACAATAAAGTATAAATTTAACATGTGTACAGAACTGATACACTCAATAGTAAAAAATGCTGAATAAAGAAATCAGAGAGGACCTAAATAAATGTAGATATATACCATGTCAATATAGTAAAGATGTCAATTCTCCCCAAACTGATCTATAGGTTTAATACAATCCTATGAAAATCTCGGCAAAATTTTTATGAATATGGACAAGCTTGTTCTAAAACTTACATGTAAAGCCACAAGGCTTAGAATAGCTGAAAACTTACAGAAAAGTGAGAGGAATCAGCCTACCCAAATGAAGGTTTACTACATAGCTACACTAACCAAGAGTATAGTATTAGCATATGAAGACACACATATTAATACACCAAAATACAGAAACCTAAAGTAAATCCACACATGTTATGTCCAAATGATTTTTGACAAAAATACAAAAGTAACACAGTAGAAGGATGATAGTCACCTTTTCAACAAATGTTGCTGGAGCAACTGGATAATCTATAGGCAAAAATATGAACCTCAATTTTAACTTCATTATCTTTTATGAAAATGAAATGAAAATGCATCATGGACTTAACTGTAAAGCATAAAACTATAAAACTTTTAACAGTCACAGTAGAACATCTTTGAGACCTAGGCTAGACAAAGTGTTCTTAGACTTGTCTCTAAAAGCACAACCTACAAAAGAAAATATAAATAAATTAAGCCTCTTCAAAATTCAAAACTGTTGCTCTATTAAAAGGAGAAAAAGCAAGCTACAGAATGGGAAAAATATTTGCATACCACATAAAAAAAGAACTAATTTTAAAATACATAAAGAACTCTCAAAACTCAACAATAAAAAAAAAATCCTATTGGAAAAGGGGCAACAGAGATAAACAGTTTGCCAAAAAGAATATACAGATAGCAAACAAATTTGTACCCGAAAAAATTTTCAGCATCATCAGACATTAGGGAAATGCAAATTAAAACAACAATCAGCTATCACTAGACATCTATGAGAATAGCTAAAATAAAAATGGTGACAATATCAAATGCTAGTGTGGATACAGAGAATTGGGATCACTCATATATTGAATGGTGATAATGTAAAAGAACACAGACACTCTAGAGAACAGATTGGTAGGTTCTTATAAAGCTGAACGTGCAATCACTATGCTATTCAGCAACTGCACTCTTCGGCATTTATCTGACAAAAATGAAAATTTATGATCATAAACCTAAGTGTTGATAGTAGGATTATTTTCTAAATAGCCAAAACTGGAAATAAATCAAATATTCTCCAATGGGTGAATGGTTAAACTAAACAGTAGTACATTCATACCATGGAATACTACTGAGCAACAAAAATGAACAAAGCACGGATACATGCAACAAATCAAATGAATCTTGAGAAGAATTATGCTAAATAACAAATCCAAATCCCAAAAGCTTACATACTATATGATTCCATTTATATAACCATTTTTAAATGACAAAATAAAGAAAAAATTACTGGTTGCCAGAGGTTAGAGATGGAGAAAGTGGATAAGGGAGTTAAGTTTGGTTATAAAAAGGCAGCACAAAGGATCCTGGTGGTGATGAAAGTGTTTTGTATCTTTACTATGGTGATGATTACACAAATCTATACATGATAAAACTGAATTCAGCTAAATTTACAAACACACACACAAGTGTATATAGAACTGGTGAAATCTGAGTAAGTGAATTTTATTAATGTTAATTTCCTGGTTGTGACAACAGATGTTACAATTGAGAAAAGAATGGGAGGATACATCTGGTATTTCTTACAACTGAATGTGAATCTACAATTACCTCAAAATAAGAAGTTTATAATATTTGAGAGAAAAATCAATATTTAGGTAGACATGGATGGAGGAGAGACATGGTTTTATTTTACATAATTTCTTAACTGTGAAACCAGTCTAGAGGGTTATTTCTACAAAGAAAAACACTTAAAAGAGTTGAGGGGCACCTCTAGGTCATTCCTTTAGCATAAGATATATATAAGGAAAACAGAATTTAAAAGTAACATTGAATGTTACAATAATGAATACAGAATGAATACAGAAAATTTGCCGGCATAATGTCACACCCATAAGATCCTCCATGGCTACCACCCATGGCCATGCACAGAAATCTTTTACACATAATGATCAGGCATGCATTTAAATGTTTTCCATCTTTCAAAACCAATGTAGCCAGAAGAGGAGACATAAGTCACTAATTCATAAAGAAAGGTGACGTATAAGGATTAAAGTTTCTCTTTCCTACAGTGATAGGATATAAAAGAATGAGGACCCTGTTTCTCAAGTAGTTGATGTACATACACTTAATCTGCTCCAAAATCATCTTCGGCCATTTTTAAAAGTGCAGGGTTAACCAACATATCAGTCAGCTTGGGCTACCATAACAAAATACCACAAAGTGGATATCTTAAGTAACAGAATTTTTTTTTTTCTCATAGTTCTGGGGGCTAAGTTGAAGATCAAGATGCCAGGAGAACTAGTTTCTAGTGAGGTCTCTCTCCTTGGCTTTTTGATTGCTACCTTCTCACTGGGAACTAACAAGGCCTTTTCTCTAAGCTCAAGCACTCCCCGTGTCTCTTCCTCTCCCTAAGGGAACAACAGTTCTATTGGATTATAGACTAACCCATATGGCCTCATTTAACCTTAATTACACCTCCTTAAAGGCCCTATTTCCATATATAGCCACACTAGAGGTTAGGGCTTCAACCTATGAATTCTTGGAGGAACAGAGGAGAAGAAACACATTTCACTCCACAACCTCCAGGACCTAAGCATATTTAGTTTTGTATGGGTGCTCGCGTGTGTGTTACATGTACTGGAAGGGGCGAGGCAAAAGAAATAGTACAGTTTTTGCATCAGAACTCCAGTTCTATCACTTAAGTGTTCTCAATAAAAATGTGAATAATATCTATTTACACTATATAGTAGTGAGAATTAAATGAGATAATCTATGTAAATTACCAAGCATATAGTAAATAATAAGGAAGTCAACACTGGGCCTCTGCTTTTCCACCCACCCCCAAATTAATTATAAATATTATTCAAGTCTAAACATATCTGAAAAATTAGGGACATGGATTCTGTCCCAGTTCTACCACTATCTAGCTACGTGATTTTAATTAAGTGAGCCACTCCACCTGAATCTGCTTCTGAACCTAGACAATAGAGTTGTCTCTCACTATACTACTATACATCTCTGCAAATCACTCTTATGGTTTTACTATCAAACACGAATGCTACAAAAACTAATCAAACTTTCTATAATTCACCAGTAACTAAGGATTATGGTATGAAATTTCAGTATCATTCTTTCATATACTTTCATCTCTTCATCAACTATCCTGATTTGAGAAACATCAGCAGGTGTCTATAGATCAATTTATCACTTATTTCTCTATCATTAATGCCTCTGTATATTATTTTATATTTCTTTTTCTTTCCCATAATGTTCATGGTTTTACTCACAAAAATAACAAAATCAGTGAACACCCAAATCCTACTGAGATGTGACTAGACATATGGAGAAATATATTTATTATCTGACAACTATTTTTAATTTAACCCATAAACGAAATGTATTGAAGATAATTTCAAGGTAACACACCCACCTTCCATACACTTACATATTCAGATAATGATCCATAACCAACATCTATATCTAATTTTTTTTTTTTGGTTTAAGATTGAGATAATGGTGGTAAGCAGCAAAATCTATTGTGGAGATATGTGAATCATTTAATAAAAGACAATTTACTGCCATGACCAGTGTGGTTCAGTTGGTTGGGCATTATCCCACAAAATGAAAGGTTAAAGGTTTGATTCTGGTCAGGGCACATGCCTGGGTTGCAGGTTCAGTTCCCAGTCCAGCCCATGCGAGAAGCAACCAATCTATGTTTCTCTCTCACAGGTCAATGTTTCTCTTCTTCTCTTTCTACCTCCCTTCCCCTCTGTCTAAAAATAATAAAATCTTTAAAAAATAAATAAATAAAACAAAAGACAACTTACCATGCTGAGCCTAAGGAAAGAAATTGTAAGTACTCATCCTTTAATCCCACCTCCTCCCTTACCACTAGCATTCTAGTATTATCTGATATTATATGTAAATGAATACACTTTGATGCCCCCAAGAAATCTCACCTGCCAGTATTGATGCCCTTGAATATTCAAACAATGAGCCATAACCAACAACTCATACTAAATGTGGAATGGGTCATGTGATTAGCGCTGGCCACTGGAACTTTAGCACACATTAAGAACACAAAGGCTTGAGAATGCTGACACAGAGAAGCTTGTCCTGTTGTAATGTTCCTTGTGAAACCCAGCTGCCATGCTGTGAAGAAGCTCAAGCTAAAAAAGAACGGAGGCTACAGGGAGGGGGATAGGGGAGCGTGAGGGACTGTGGGAAAAGGTGGGGAAGGGGGAAAGGGGCAGCAGAGAGACTTATGCCCAGCTTGTTGCAGCTATCCCAGCTGAGGCACCAAACTTATGAGTTAAGAAGCCATCTTGAATGTTACAGCCAACAGATGAGAAGTGGAACATCTGAGGTGGCTTTTTAACTCAGAAGTCTGGTGTCTCAGCTGGAATGGCTGGAGCAGCTGGTGGGTAGCTAGACATATTTCTCTCTCTCTCCCCTCTCCTCACTCTCCCCCCACTTCCCTCACCCCTCCTACCCCCCACCAACCTCTCTGTTCCCCTCTCTCTCTCACCCCTCCTAGTTTTCCCTTTCTTCTTCCTAATTTACTGCTGTACTTTTTCTTTTTTGTCTGTCAATAATGTTTGTCTGGTTGTCACTGATCCAAACCAATTCTCACCTTTGGCTGCACTCTGTATTCTTAGTAACTACAGGCACCTCCTTCAACCTCCATCCAGATCACAGGTAAATAATTAAGAGTTCAATGAGGAAGATACTTCACTAGAGTCAAAAATTTATACTCATTTAATTTATAATGCTTTTTTTTACCTGATAAAGTCATTAGGCAAAGGACATAGGAACCAACAGCCACATGTTCAGAAAATACATGTAAATTAAGCCGCAAGAAAAATTTACCTGCTACTTCTCCTCAGACTTTACTGATCCTATTTATATAAATTTCTTATTCTTTTAACGCCCATGACCCTTTGCTCATACTTCACTTATGATAGCTATCTTAATCTAGCCTGAATCATAATAACTGGTTGACTTAACTTCCTACTAGATCTACAACTCTCTAAGAAAAAAGACTCACTGAGAAAAGAGGCATCTTACTCATTGTTGTAATCCCTTAAATTAAGTACCTACTATGTCACTCTACTACAGTTATGGTACAAAATCTGGGTCCTGGTCAGCAACCACTCTGTCCATAACTAATCTTTGTAATTCTCACCCCCACTGTTATTAAGAAATAATGACTCAGCCATAGTTATAATGCAATCAGTGACAAAGTTAATGAAGACTTCATGTCTTAACATTAAGTTTATTTGACTTAATTAAAATGATTTTATTGTTGTAGAGACAGTAAGATGATTTTTAAGAAAAAAAAAACAGTATTATTTATATTCTTTATTTCTTCCTTCAATTTCAGGCCTGAGAAGCCTGAATATTAGGTACAGGATAAGATCTAGGCCAGATGCCAGGCAAATAATATCAAAGGCAAAGAAGGCCTGGTGGCAACTACAGTGAAATGGAGAACTCAGAACCCACCTCAAAGGGACAACTTCACTCAGCTCTAGCAATGTACTCTCAAGCAGGAACAGCAACCTGTGATTTCTCAAGCGATACTAGAAATTAAGACTTCTTAAGGTGAAGTCTTCCAATTTTTAAATGGTAGCAACTAATATTAAGAGCAAGTAATATTTATCTGTGGGTTGGATTCAGCCCAAGGACCTCCTGCTACTGCAGGCTCATAGTTATGTGTATGCGTGTGTGTGCGCGCACGCGCACACATGTAATTATATAATTGAGAGTGGACTAAGAGACAATACTCCTTTACTGTTGCCCCTCACCTCTGGAGAAGAGAGAAAGAAATTACAAGAACCATGAGAAGCCACTCCATAAAATTACAGGGAGTAACAGCGACAAACTCCTTTCATTTAACTTTTCTCTCTTGAGAAATTTGTTATTAGTTTTAGATATAGAATCTTCTGTAGCATAAAATAAATGGGAAGAATTTTCTTGTTATATTTTTTCCTCAAAACTTGCAGAAAGAAAAATACCCAAACAAATGTTATAGCTAAAATTATACAAAATTATAGCTAAACTTTTCTGGTCTTAACCAAACTAATAAAAATATGCAATAATGAACATGAGACTAATGATTCACCATGCACACAGAAAAACAGATACAAAATACTAACGGCATTATTATATTTGCACTGGTAGATCTACATATTGTCATTTGACTCTCTTGTGACCAACAGCACCAAACAAGCTGGATACAAGGTTAAACTCTTGACCAGGGAACCCTTGTCTAACTGTTGTGGACTTAATACTGTGACCTGAACCTCCAAACCATATTATCAATAAGTAAGATGACCAGTCACTAGTAATCAAATATCAATCTATTCCAAAAACATTTCTTTAATACTTTTATGAAAGATTTGACATTTAACCAAGTCGTTAAGGCATTTTTCTTTCATTTAAAAATTGAATATATTGAAAACATAAACTTCATCTCTAAACTTGCTTAACTTAATAGAAGCCTTTATGAAGTTAAAATTTTTAATATAATTAATAGTTGAAGGCCTTTGGAGTTCAAACATTCTCTGAAAAAGCTATTAGTAAAAAAGTCTCTATGCCAACAGAATTAGTAGGCAATGTAAAGATAAAAATTATGTCATTGTTATTTTAGGATATCATTTATTTGTTGAACATTCAGTATGTACCAGGCACTATACTGAATATATTCAGGATTCTTGTTAAACCTTAAAAACGACCATATGAAAGTACCATTATTATCCCCATTTTACAGTTGGGGAAACTGACCTTTCCAAGATCACACAGCTAGTAAGTGGTACAGTCTGGATTCCAACCCAAATCTTGTCTAACTTCAGAATTTGCATGCTTAACCACTACACTGTAATGCCTCCAGTGACTCTGGGTTGATAGATCTAAGATAAAGAAAAGAGGGAAATTTGTATTTCTCAGTGGCAAATTTAAAAAACATGGTAGAAATGGAGGAAACTTTTTAGGAATAAAACAAATCTCATATGCATAGCCACACAAATATTTTTATTTTCAAATACATATAATAATGAAAATCTCACACAATGGCTTCCTAATAATTTTTCCTAGTAGTCATTCATGTTTATTATTAAAACATTTAATAGAAAAGCTCTGTATTTTCTGCTCAATTTTGCTGTGAACCTAAAACTGCTGTACAAAATAAATTCTATTTTTAAAAAAATTTAAAACTGCAATATACTAAATATGCCTAATTCAACTCAGTGTGAACTGGCATAAGACTGCATTCTTTTGGTATAAAAAGTTGTACTTTGTTAATTACAACCATAGTGCTGACCATGTAGTGGGCATTTTATATTTAACTGATTTTCTGCAGCAAGACTTGAGGAAGTGTAAACAGTGTACAAAATTAGAATTTTTATCACTCCCAGAATACCTTCAGGTAAATCTGCAATAGACATAAGTTGAAATAAAATTAGACCAAAAAAAAACCCCTCTATTGACCAATACAAAAGGAATACAACACCGCTACTCCATGGCTGACATAATTCCACCTGAATATCAAAAGATGTAGACATAAGTCAAAATGGATTAATATCACAGAATCTTTTCCTAATTTGTTTTTTCATTCCTTTCTAAATCCTCCAAAAAAGCCCCCCAAAAGGTAAAAAATATTTTCAAGTGTCAACATATGAACCAAATCTTTTTTCCTCTGATACCAAGGTTGTCAAATTCTAAAGGTCAATTAGGACAGATGTGAGAGATCTATAAAACGAGTTTTGCCTCCTACATCACTCCCCATGAACGTTTCCCTCTCATCAAGGTCCACATTGACACACACACACACACACACACCTAAGTTCACTTATGAATAGAATAAGTAAGAGGGAGGGACTAGCCGTATATAAAAAAGTCATTTGTTCTATATATTTTGCAGTAGACTGTCAAAATTAATTTATAAATAGAATACCGTATTGGCCACCAACAAAAAGTATTGAAGGGAAGCACACTCTTAATTTTGTTTTACTTCAATATTCTTACTTACAAAGTCTCTACTGTAAAGAATCGCAGTAATATTAATAAACGAGAATTCTAAGGCACAAGTTACAGATACTGTTGGAGTATGGGCCTTTAATCACACCTGTAATTCAGAGAACTCCTCTCCTTTCTCGCTGAGCCACGTTTTCATAAGTGATCCAAAGACTTTTTGCATCACTGTGCTTTCAAGTGGCTGAAGTTAGGATTTGCAGTGCAAAAAAACCAATACATTTCGACCAAGACATGTTTCAAATGGTATCAGTACAATACTCGCTTAAACATACATTTAAAGCTTTTCACTAACCATCTAGCTTCAACTGGGAACACAAATAAGTTAATACTATACAACAGACTACGACTGCCTCGGTAGCTGCAAGCTCAGCTGATTCCCAGGACGCCACCTCAATTTGGAAGGGGCAGAACCATATCCGGTTCTCACCTAACACACATTTTCCCGTATTTCCCATCTTAAAAACTTTACATCTTCCCAGAGGAGCAATAAATATACAAAGACGGCACGGAGTATGTCTGTAGGGAAGATAAGTGGTCGAATTAAATCCCTACGCGTGGAACCTGAAGCTTCAAAACTTTCCAGAACAAATCACAGCTGACAGATGAATATATATGTTTTCCCACTTCTTTCCAGAAGTCAGCTTCTCCAGTCCCTGAACAGCGGTATAACTTACTGGTTTGTTGGAGGAGCGGTAAGCGGGATGGCTACCTCTTCTTCCTCGTATTCTGGTCCATCCAGAGAATCACCTTCGTCCACTGTTCCCAGGCCTGTGCCCAAAGGGGGCAGTTGGGGAGGTGGCGGCAGAGGAGGGAATCCGCCTCCTGAACCGAAGGTCTCAGCAGGTAACGAGTTGGTCCCTTTGGTGAGAGCCATCTCTCCGCCAGATCCCGCGGCGGCCGCAGCACCGGCCCCGCCAGCAGCAGCACCTCCCCCTGACAGTCCGGCTCCCCCCAGTGCCCCAGCCACAGACCCGGCTCCTAGAAATCCTGACCCCAAAGCGGCTCCGCCATCCAGAGTCCCGGCCACTCTGCCCTCCGACAGCCCAGTATAGGAGGCAGCTGCCACAGGAAGAGCCGCGGGTATCTTCACCCGACACACAGCCGGATAGGGACTTGAGCCGGTGGCCGCGCCGCCTCCTGCTGCCCTGGCGGTGACCGGGCCGCCCTCCTCACTGCCGGCCTCGGCCGCCATCATGTTGAAACCCGCTCTACTCTGCCTTACCCTGCTCGCCCGGGAGCCCCAGGGGCCACCAGGCCCGGGCTCCGAGCCGCCCCACCCAGGCGCGTCCCCCCTTCAGTTCCCCAGGCGGAGGAAACAACAACAAAAGGAGAGAGCCCGCCGCCGCGCCCCCTCCTCGGGCCACAGCCCAGGCTCCCGAGCTGCCCGGGTTACGGGAAGCGAAGTGGGCAAAAAACCCAACGCCTGCACAAATGCGGTCCAAACCTTCACCTTATACACCCACACTCACGCACACACATGCACAGAAGCGAAAAACTTCCTGGCTGCACGAAAGAGGAAGGGAAGCACCGGGGAAGCGGCCGGGGCAGCTACCGCTCCTTCAGCCACCGCTGCTGCCGCCGCCACCGCTCCTCACCACCCCAGTTCCGGCCACCCCCACCGCAGCCACCGCGGGTGCCGCTGCCGGAGCCGGGGCCACTGCAGCCGCTTCATCCTCCACCGGACTGGAGATGGGAGGGGTGAGGGGAAAAGAGGGTGGGGGGCGGGGTAGTGGGGAAATCAACTGAACTGCTCGCAACCTGCAGCTCTCAGTGAAATCTACGGGAGAGAAAGGAAGGCGGGGCACCGGAGGAGGAGCGGAGGGAAGGAAGGGCGGGGAAGGAGGGAGAGGGCACTTCTGCGCAGGCGCGTTCCTAACGCGGGTTGGGGGGCGGGGGCGCTGAGCCTAGAGGGAGGAAAGGGAAAAGTCGGAAGGGAAGGAAGCGGCGGGGGCGCGCGGTCTGTTGCCGCGCTGGCTGTCCGGGTCCGGTTAGGGAGCGTGGCAAGCCCCCTTTCCCTTCGACGTTGCCGGCAGCGCGCGCCTGTCTCACTAGGCTTTGTTCGGTGGGCCGGTGGGGCGGAGGAGGAGTGGACCACTGGGTACCTAAGCAAGGTGTCACTGGGTGCTGTGAAAACCAGAGAGCCAAAAGAGATATAGGAGTGGTAGGAAGGAAAGGGAAAGAGGAAAGGAAGATGCCTCGAAGCCAGTGCCCTGCTTCCTGACTGGTAGAAATAAAACACCCTTACTCGGCGGAGCGGAAACCTAATGGTCAAGGCCCGGGGTGGGAGGGGTTGGAATTTGCTTCAAAGGTTGAGGCAGTACTATTAATGTTTTCATTGCCTAATATAAATCACTACATGACTGTTACAAACTAAAAGAAATAAAGTGAAACAGTAGGTTCTAAAACTCAAGAAAACGAAACAGATAAAGGGGTGCCATATGGGGAAGGCTGAGAATTTTGATACAATGGTTGTGGAGTCAGATTTCTACAACTATATACGTATTGTTTTCTTCACCGACCACAACACGCCCCCTCCTCCCTCTCTCTCTCTCTCTCTCTCTCTCACACGCGCACGCACACACACACACACACACACACACACACGCCTGTGCCATTGCGAATCTGTAGGTACTAATTAAATGTGGAGAGGAGGGGTGCCACATAGGACACCAATCAATGTATTTTTTCCTCATGTGAAAAAGACAGTAGGGCATGCACCACAATGCACATGTTACATACACACAGAGCACCCTCAACACGACAAACATCAGTTATGTGTTGGTTCAAACGTTATCAATAAATTGAAGTCTCACCCTTAATATAGCCAAAGAAATGGGCTTTGTTTTGTTTTTTATACTGGAATATAGAAAAACGATTATATGCATAGATGAGGGAATTATTCCTTTTGTTTGAAATTACAGTATAGGTAATTTGCCCTCATGGATTCATATATTGTTCTTATCTTTTAAATTCTCCCAGAAAGAATCCCACATTAAATACATTAAATATCGATCTTTAAGATCAATATTTTCTCTAATAAGGATGATCAAACAAATAGGAGCACGTTGGGGCTAGGAAGGGTCTATAATAGAGGCCCAAGAAAAAAAGCAAAAGATCACTAAAAGTGGTAGCAAGGTGCATGCTCGACATTTTCTTTTACTTTAGAAATCTGCATAAGCCTATTTACCAAATCAGTAACAAACTTGACTGAACAGTAGTTCTGAGCACTCCTTCATTACGCTTACCTCTTATGCCTCGTACCATTTGAGAAAATGAAGATGGACTAATCACATTATCTTAGTACCTTATTAGAAATGCAAATTTTGGGCCCCATCCTAGACCCTCTGAATTAGAAACTGCCGCAATCTATGTTTTAATGAGCCTAAAATTTATACATTTAAGAACTATTATACTATACAGTATGCTAATCAGGAAGGAGATATATAATACCTATAAATGGCTCTGAAAGAAAGAAAAATGAGGTGCTGACTGGTGTGGCTCAGTGGATTGTTTGCCATTTTGCAAAACAAAAGGTCAGCTGTTCTATTCCCAGCCGTGGCACACACTTGGGTTCCAGGCCAGGTCCCCGGTTGGGGGTGTGCAAGAGGCAACCGATCAATGTTCCTCTCCCTCTTTTCTCCCTCACTTCCCCTCTCTCTAAAAACAAACACAGTCTTTTTTAAAAAAATAAAGAAAATGTGTAAGAAAGTCAACTTAATGTCATTCATTAAGTAGGTGGGTAAGAGATGTAGGTATTGGCTTACTAAACTCTGTACTATTGGAAAGGAAGTTAGGAAATGAGACTATGAATAATGAAGTAATTCCATATTAAAGAGAATAATGAAGTTTTACCATGGCCTACATGAAAACACTTTTTTTTAAACTTAGATTCTCAAAGTTAGACCATCAGAATACCTGTTTTCACGCAGTGGCAACGAATTTACATGTAACCTGTGTTGGAAAACCTACTGTGTGTTAGCATCCCAACTTCCAACACTCCCACCCCAGTTAGCACTGTCAGCCTTTGAATGGCTGGACGGCTGGTTATCAGCAGCTCTTGGTTATCACCGCTCTCTCTTCTCTAAGTGCTCATACACTATCTTGTATGCTGTCTGGGATTACAGGTCAGGCTCACTACTCTAATTTGCAGGATTATGTCCTTACCCCTTTTTAAAAAATACTTTGAGAATTAAAGACCAATAATTACTGATACTGAGTTATATTGTTTTCTAGCACATGTGTCTACAATATTATTATAATACTACAATTCTCTATTGCAAATACAACCTGTGGTCTCTCTTACTGCCTATCCCAGTGCTAACTTGCCAACCTTGCCAACTGCTTTGACCAACTCTCCATCCTTTTAACAAATACTGGAATCGATCAACTCACATCTTCAGACATGCATTGTTCAACTGGTAGGGAAGAACCACTGAAAGTCTATTTGCAAATCAGTCTGATATTACTGTTGCCTTATATTCAATCTTTCAGTGATGCTGTCCTTTTCACTTTAGTTCTGATGAGATATTTTCAAATTATTCTTTTTATTTGACAAAGCTAGGCTTTGATTTTTACTCTTCCTTACAGACTTCCTTAATCTCAAATCACTATTTTCAATGACATTTTATTTTTTCCAGAAAGGTTAAATATTCCTACCTTCTTTACTTTTGTCTATTGCCTTTTTTCTTTTCCTACTCATCTTGTTTGTCTGTGCTTGCTTGTCTTATGTACAGCTTTGTTTTCTTTTGTCCTTCTAATTTCACCCTCAATTTCTCCTTCTGTGTTTTTCCTTTTTTCCACCCGTGAATTTCCTGACATAGATATACTTCTTGAAGTTTCATGAGTCAAAAACTGAAGAACAATAAAAAAATAAAAATAAAAAAACTATGAAATGTCTATGTGGAGAAAGGCCTTACAGGGATTCTACAGGAATTGGTGTTAGGTGTGGTGTTATATAACATCAGTTAACAAAGGGAAGTAAACAGTCTGTTAATTAAATTCACAGATAATGTTAAACAGGGAGGTACTTAAAAATGGAACAATATACAAAAAAAAGAGGAAAATTCAAAATAGCTTTTACCTTTAGTAAAACAATCTTTTATATCTTTGGTTTAAGGAAAGTTACTCCAGATATTAAATTAAATATAGTGTTTAATGAAGAATAAATGATCAAAAATGCTGGACAAAGACTTGTGGGTAAAAAGAATTTGAACATTTAATTTTAAAAATGTGAATTCGGTTCATTCTGATTTTATTGGCAACCCAAATATGAATATAAACATTCTGAAATATTTTGATACTTCAGTATGTGAAAGGTAATTCTGAGCCAGTAATTCAGTTTTAGAGACACTCAAGGTGTTCCGGGCAAATGTATGAGTAGCTTCTAAACGGAAAACTGATAAAGAAATGTTAAATTTAGCGCTGTTAGCTGTGTTTGAAGAATCCCAAAATGTGTTTCATACTTAGTTGTACAAATTGGCTTCTAAGCGTATCTAAATAGTGTCAAAGTTTTCATTGACCCTCAAATTTGAAAGAAAGCCTTTATTCCTAACCCCTAATATTCCTGCTGCATTCATTGACCTCATCGTAAACCCACAAGACCACAGATTTCCTTATTAGAGAGATGTTTTGAGAAAATAAGATTGAAGAAGTACAGATTAAAAGAAATTATTTGATAAAAAGCAAATATTTTTGCAGAGATTACTGTATGTGGCATAACAATCAAAGAAGATTTATGAAAATTATAAGCACCTTGGAGAAATAAAGAATAGTTCCAATCTCTGAGGCTGTAAAGTAAAATTCAAAAAATAAAAAAGGAGTCCTCTTGGAGCATCTAAACTTATATATGGTTAAAGGCGCTTAAAGCAATTGGATCTAAATATGTCTTCTCTTGAAAAAAGAGTAGAAAATGCCTTTTTAAAATTTAGTGTATCGTTATTCTTGTCTCTATTTTGCTAATTTTTCTTTAGTCTCTGTTAGGAATTTTCTCCCTTCATTATTTCCAGTCTGTTTTTCTTTGCCTACTGTTTTCCTCTGATCAGGAACATTTCTGTTTCCTTTCTATGACTTGGTGCCTTTCAATGGTAGTGGTCCTTGGTAGAAGTAAAAGAAAAAAGCAAGTGCAATGCTTTTAGGTCAACGGGAATGGGGTAGTCAGGGTGAGTAGGACCCCAGTCCATATTTTTCTCATAATTTCACTCCTATTTTTTGACTATGTCAGCAACAATTGAAAACATCACCTGAAGCAGAATAATGAAATCCAACTAACCTTTGACCTCTTTACCTCAGTTGTCCTGGAAAGTCTCTAATTCAGGTTGCATTCTTAGCTCTACCTGAGAGTCTCCTGGTAACCCCTTTACCTATAAAATCAGTTAGCACTTTTAATACGCAAGCCTCTTTAATAGCCCTCAAAATATCTACACAATGAAAGCGTTAAATGAAGCCTTGAGTTGAGAAAATTAGAAATACAGTAAAAGTTTTAAGTATATCAGAAGAAATTGTGACTTATATAACATTACTAAAAATTACCTGACACTACATTCTTAAGACATTTCTAATTACAGTTTTTCTCAGCCCATATGTTACTTTGAAGAATTTTTCAACTTTGCCTTTTTTTATTTTTTAACTCTCTCTTCATTCTTTAACTAATTGTTAAAATAGCAATGAAATATAATATGTAGTAAAGTAGTAATTTTCAAATTTGGGGATTTTCCAGACTTCAGCAAAAACTGGGACAATCGTTATGAATTTGTCAATTTTAAATTTTATAAAAGGAAAGGTCATCTCAAGGCAGAAAGATAGAAAAAAGGGGAGACAGAGGTTGAGACAAAGGAAGGGAGAGGAAAAAAGAAAAGGCAAGGGAACAATTCCAAATAAAAAAAATTTAATTCCATAAGTGTATCTTCATAAAATATACATTGCATGTTATATTATTCTTTTTCATTTTTCATGGAGTTATTAAAAAGTTGGCCATGTTTGCAGACCAGGCATCTTAGTTTGAGTTTCCAGAGTAACAGACTCAAACTAGGACTTGAACATTAAGTCATTTTTGGAGGGGATGTGATCCCAGGAAATTTCAGTAGGACAATAAGGGGAGGGAAGGAAGCCCAAACAGTATGTGTTAATGAGTAGGATATTGGTAAGAGCAACTGGAGCTCATCCTCTTGGGAGCTGTGGGAGAAATCACAGAACCCGCCTAAGAGTTTTCACACCTGAGGGACAAAGAAACTGGTTTTATTTATAAGCTCCCGTTTGTCATTGGCTGAGGGCTAGTACTGGAAGCATCTTCTCTGCAATACCTCTGCACTGCCTTGTGTGCAGGCAGCTCCCATGGCTAGAGAAAGCCCTCAGATAGAAAGTTACTGGTGTTTGCAGTGAGAGGCCATTGCATGCACAGAACAGGTGTATGTCAAGGGGGTATGGGCTTGGCCCTGACAGTAACTTATTTCTGTTAAATATAGGTACCTTGAGCTCTGGCTGGTGTGGCTTGGTGGATTGAGTGCCAGCCTGTGAGCCAAAGGGTCGCTGGTTTGATTCCCAGTCTAGGGCACATTCTTGGGTCCCCAGTAGATGGCATGTGAGAGGAAACCACACGTTGATGTTTCTCTCCCTCTCCTCCCACTCTTCCCCTCTGTCTAGAAATAAATAAATAAAATCTTTAAATATAGGTACTTTGGAGTGTTACTATATTAGAGCCATTTTATGTTTAATGTATCCTACTCTAAATGGCTAAGATTTTCATGCAGTGTTAGTCATGGTGTGAATGGGGTGAGAACTCATCATTTCCCAGTATTGCATATTAGCACAGGAGCAGTGCTGACCAGAGGGAGTGATTTTCTGTGAGTATCTATTTAATGCTTGATTCTAAATATATTTTCTGTCATTTTTAACATGTATTTTGTGCTAGATAATACAGAGTATAATAGAAGCAAAAGTGATTATATATTGGACATAAAATACCCTATTGATAACCAAATGGGAAATATTCAAGAAAAAAATGTCATGAATATTACAACAGTGTCTTTGAACACATAATTTGATAACTGTTTTATTAAAAGCCATGGCTTGAATTTGTAGGACGTTTTAATCTGTCAAAGTGCTTTCTTGTCCATTGTTTCTTACACAACTCTGAAAAAATATGACATTATTTTTGTTAATTGATAGCTCTGTAAGCTTTTGAGTTCCAAAGGGGTGGACAACTCAGCTCAAGTGTTGAAGGTTTATAATAAGAATTCCTGAGGAGGTAACATAGGATGAGAAAACTGTCCCACAATAAAATGTCTAGTCTTATAGGGAACCATAATATCTTATTGTTCAGGATCCAGAAGCAGCTCTAGGGAACTAACAAGCATGCTTGTGGTTATGTCTGAAGAATGGGAACTGTATTACAGTCTTCTTTAGCGGCGGCACTATTTGCATGACTCAAGTACTCGGTCACTACTTTGTTCTGTTTCTTTGCTCATCACAGTTACTGCTCCTATTGATTCTCACTCTACCCCCAGTACCAAACACCTGTTTCCACAACACCCTACTGCAAGATTTCTGCTTCCTTGTGGCTTCCACTACTACTTTGCTTCCACTTACAATTATTAAAGTGCCAGGGAAACAATGATGGGCCAAAGTGCATGATCTTTGTTTTGCACTCATGGAGCATACAGTTTAGAATGAGGAAGATGTTTAACCAACCAGCCACATAAATAAATGCAACATTTAACACTAAGATAGATTATATTAGGGAAAGACAGACTAAACTGAATTGAAATCTTTTTGTCAAGAATTTATAGTCACTTAATGGAATCTTTGTTGAGTGTTTACGGAGTGTTGCAGCATAATAATGAAGACTAAATCAGCTCCAACTCTGGGATGCAGGAACAGGAAGGTTGTATTTAAATCCCTCCTCTGCCACTACTAGATTTGTTACTCAACTGAAGTTACTTAACCTCTCTGAGTCTCAGTTTCACAGAGGTTAACTGTATAGATAACAAATACCTATTGGCTTAGGTTGGGTTTCCCCAGAAGCAGACTCTGAATGGATTGTAAATTGGTGATGATTCCAAGAAGCTCCATTGCATAGAAGGGAAGGGAGACAAGGAAGGAAACAAATCAAGGGTCTGTTATAAAATAGGTAGTCACTGCAGGTAAGGGTTGGGGAGCTCAGTTCCATGGGGGAACTATGGAAAGCCCAGTTAATCATGTCTCAGAGTTATCCTACATGAGGAGTGAGGAAGCTAGGTGCATTTGTCCTCCAACTTCCTTCCATCTTTTGGGAAGGCTGCTCCTAGGTTCTTCAACTGCCTACACTTCTGATAAGTGTCATGTGCTCACAGGCAAGAGAAAGCTCCTGAACAAATAATCAAAAGGAATGTTCCGTGGCCATGCACCACCACAATGGTAAGTGACAAGGAAATACGTGTGGGGTGCTGACAGCCTCAACAACTACCTATATTTAGGAGGTTTTCATAAGGATTCAAGATAATGAGATAATGGAGCAAAGTAGGAACTCAATAATTGTATTCATTGCAATGAACCAGTGCTGTTGAATGAGAGGATGAATTATGCAGTTATGAAATGGTAACTAATACACTACAATATAAAATTCAATATTTGTTAACATGAATTAACATGTTAGATTACTGAAATGGCAGTTCAACAGTCAGGTAGATTGTGTCCTGGAACAATGCTCTTTTTCTTTAAGCTTCTATTAACTTTCTCTATAAATTCCTTTAATAGGGAAAGAAGAGGGACTAGATATCCAGGCAAGGGGACAAACAAAGGTAAGAATACATGATGAACAGTTTTCTGTGGTAGAGAAGGAAGAAGCCAGACTTACTAGAGCAGAGAATTTGTATGCAGAAAGAAAGATGAAGATAACATACAAAGTATTGTTTTTAAAACCTCATCAGAGACATTTGAATTTTATCTCAAGGTGAATAGGCAGCTGCTGAAGACTGTTAAATAAAGAAGGGCATCATGAAAACAAAAGTTTAAGGATGAACAATAAATCCTAGATCTTGAAAAGGACATTGGAGTTCATCCAGTATAAGTCCTACCCAATTCAAAAGGCCTTTTTAGAAAGGCTGTCACTTGGTAAAAATGTGAACATTTTCGGTCAATCAATGTTCATAAGTTTAGGCATTAGCTATAAGTGTTAAAAAGTAGTTCCCTTTACTGAGCAGAAATATGCTCCTAGTAACTTCTTCACACTGGTCCTAATTTATGTTTCTAATTTATATTGAACATACATATTGAACATATTTATATTGAAGATAACTAATAAGTACTCCAAGACATTTTCCAAAGTTCTTGGTATGAGAACTTGGTATGTTATGAGAACCCTTGACTTCCTTCACTATCTACTGCCGTTTCAAAATAACTTAATCTAGATCCATGACTTTAAATAGTGTATACATTCAGATGACTCCCAAATTAATATCTTCAACCCCAGACTTGGGGTGGTGAATACATAATACATTATACAGATAATGTACTCTATAGAATTGTATACACGAACCCTATATAATTGTATTAACCAATGACACCCCAATATATTCAATAAAAATTAAATAAATTTAAAAAATCTCCAACCCAGCCTTTTAGCTCAAACTGTTCCTTAACACCTCCCTTTGAATATCTCATGTCCAAAATAGAAATCTTAAATTTATTATAACAAAAGCTCCTCCCCCAGTGTCCCCATGTAGCTAATAGTATCATTAGTCCTCTAGTGGTCAAAAACCTAGGTAACATCATTGATTCCTCTTTCTCTCACATTCTGTATTGAATTCATCAGTGCATCCTGTCATTGCTGCCTTCAGAATCTATCCTGTATTTGACTGCATTTCAATATTATTTGCTACCACCCCGGTACCAAGCCACCATTGTCTCTTACCGGCTTCTATAACGGCTTCTATAAAGGCTACATTACCCAGTTATTTAATTAAATACTATCTAGGTGTTTCTATGAAGGTTTTTGTAGATGTGGTTAACAGTTGACTGTAAGTAAAGATTACCCTCAATAACGTGAGTGGGCTTCATCCAAATGAGTTGAAGGCCTTAAGAGCAAAAACTGAAATATCCTGGAGAAGAAGAAATTTCATATTTTTAGTTTCACCAGTCTACATTTCCTTTGTTTATTAATAAATCCTAAAGGGGATGAGGGTTTCTGAATTTGTTGTTTTTTGTTATAAATACTTTTTATGTCTTAGCTAATAAAAATATATCCATTAAATTTCTATATTTTTGGAAATGCTTGAACCAACTAAATGAGTATGTCAAAGATTTTTTATTGAAAGATCAAAGCAAATAGAGTAGGTTGAAAAATACAGTACCAGATTATTTTTCTAGTCACTTAAAAATTTATGACTTACGCATATAGCCTGACTCATTTAAAATTGTGCTTTCCTCAGGTAAAATAGTCAGTGTTTTATGACTTGGCATGAGCCAAACCATGACATGATTTTGGCCTGAAGTTTCTTAAATGCATTTTTTATTGATGATTATTTCCTCGAACTTTTTGACTAAGGTTATAGACAATATGCTGGTTATATAATCTTTATTCTTAGTATAAGTATGTTTAGCTTTAAAGCATTCTTCTAAGCCAATCATCATAACATCACAGGAATAAATTGCCTAATTAAATAATTATTGGAAGATTATATAATTATACTTATTATTTTCTATATTTTGGAACTATAAAGACTTCATATTATATTGTTCATCTGATGTGAAGAAAAGTTTTGAGTAAAAGTCTGCGATTTATTTTCATCTAAAACAATTTGCTGTCCCTTATAGTGATTATTTTTATTTTTAAATTAATTTGAGATTTTCTTTTGATAAATTGATAAAATAATAATGTTTTCTTTCATTTTATATAGACTAGGTAAATATGTTTTTAGTTAAGCCTATATTATATGCTCCTTATAACAATGAGTATTTGTAAATCTTTTATATTGGCATAGCAAATATTTTCTAATTTATATTGTTGATTAATTTCTGATATATTAGCATTTATTTTTACTTTTGTAATTAAAATAAATGTTAAGAGAAGATACAACTAGACAATGCGATGACAAGATTTAAAGATTCTGCAGGGAAAGGACACAGTGACTTTATGGCAGATCTTGTTAACTGTTTATTCATAAACCTTTTCCCACCTTCTTCCTTGCTAACTGAGTCTTGATTTTGTTCGGGATGACAGTGTGTCCAGTTTTGAGCAATGAATTCTTACTTCTTCAAGCCAATCTTTAACAATCCTCTTCCCTTTGGCAGACACTTAATCCCCAGCAACCCTTGTGACTAAACATGGCCACGTTACCAAGCTGGGGTCTGGATTTGTGTCATAGTTAAAAAGACCTTCTCCATTATACAGCTATTTTGAGATAGTCTCCCAAGTTATCTTCTGGTGCTTTCATGGTTTCAGTCTTTATGTTATTTAAATTCTCAATTCATCTGGAATTTATTTTAGTATAAGGAGTGAAGTAGTCATCCTCATTTTTTCTCTCTAAATATAACTTTCTCCATTCATGCACTTAGTTATTGTCCTTACTTTGCTTTTTCTCCCATTACACATTTATAATTCTTTTAAAAAACCTTTGACTCTTAGAGTAGATATTAAAAGGAGGAAGTAACATTAGTACTCTCATATTTCAATCATCTTTGACATTTAGGGAAATCTTCTATTATATTTAAAAGTTTGGATAATGGGACCTCAAAAACAACCTGCTTGAAATACTTCCTCCTTTCTCCACCTCACACAAACATCAATTGTCAAGTGAAAATACCAAGTAGGAAAAGAGAAACTTGAATAAATAAATGTGAAGTGTGATGATTTATTCAGAATTTCATTGGAAATTTTTTTCATGTAAAAGACATTTCTGGCATGACACTTTTTGAAAGTTAAATAGAGGCCTTTTGTAGTTAAATGTTCTGTTTTTAACAAAGTAAGGAATCACTTCTTTCTGTAGAAGAAACATGCTTCATGTATCCCCTTTCCTCTGGATGGATCATGATTCTCTTTACATTCAGACGAAAAATACAATCATTTACAGTTATGATCTAGACTAGGGACACAGGTTTACAGGAAGATCCCCTTTTAAATAATATGCATCCCTATAAACAAATTTGAGAAAAAATTATTATAAAACTGACAAAACATGAATACTTGAAGCTGGATGATGATAGTACTTCTAGGTTTATTACCCTAATCATTACCCTTTTAAGTATGTTTGAAAAATTCCCAATGAAAAGAGTGATATTTTACACACATACTAGTTATTTATATATTACTTTGTATAAAGATCCTTCAAACAATAGGGGAGGAGGTTGTAGCAAGAGATGAGAAAGGCTGATTTCAGAGAGATCCATTCATATCAACCAGCAACTGGGAATAAAGTGTTATCATTTTCCAAGCATTTGGAAATAATTCTTGCCTAACCAAGAGGAAGGAAAAGCCTAAAAGGAAGACAGTACAAAATGGGTCTGAAGACATCTATCAAATGTTCTCTAAACAAAATGCCGTTCCATTCAACTGAAGTTGCATTACAATACTCCATTAGTGTGTCTGACTAGTTTTTATGAGTCAATATCACACCCCAACTTTTAGGACCTTATGTCATAGTTTTGTAGCTCTCTGTTATTTCTTTTGTGAACAAAGGATCTCTCTCTTTACTATAGTTCTATGCTGTTAAGGCATATTTAGAATCTAAAATGAAAATAGTATGCCATTTCAATTAGTAACCACTGAGATAAAAAACAAACAAATATATATGTGTATATATTTACAAATGTATGTATATAAAACCTCTGATTTCTATTTTATTTCCAAGATTCAAATAATCTCTGATTTGAAATGAACTAAGACTCAAACTGCTTGATGTTCATTAAAGGCACATTTGCATTGAATTCTCACTCAAGTTTTTCCACTCGTGTAGCTTCATTTTTTATCAGGATTCACTTCTACAAAAATGTTAATTAATTAAAAGCACAATAGGAAAAGGCTGGTGAATGTGGTGTAGTTTGTTACCAAGCCAGATCTCTCTTGTGGGTGATTCAAGCCAAAAGTTAAATCCTTCTCTTCTTCATCTCTGATTTAAACAAAAAAAAGACAGTGGAATAGGATATGAGAAAAATCATAAATCAAAATTGTTTTCAAGTACCTCACAAAGTTGTAAAGAGAAACTCGAATAAGACTTAATTGTTTTATATAATAAAGAAGTGACAACAGTAGAAAATATAGATGAGAAAAATTATGAAGGTGGGGAGGGGGATTTTTGTTGTTGTTTTATTCTGGTAGGCAATGACAGAGAGGAATTTGGGGGAAAGGAAGATGGGAAAAGGTTTTCATGATGTTTTGAAAGATGATTGGAATATGTCTAATTTACTTTAGAGTCATACCTGTTTATTTTAGATGTGTTTCCAAGTTGACATGGGTCTGAAGTTGAAATAAAGTAAGCCAGTTTTATTCACTTGAGTTCAATAAAATGAGCTTCACTTAGGCTAGTCTAAGCCTGCGTGTTAATGCTCCTCCTTAAGATCACCATTATAAAGATATGTTAATCTCATGATCAATGATTTGAGTACTACTCAATGTTAAGTCAAAAGGCATTATATATGAAAAGCCCTCATTGCTTTCCATATATAATGGAAAGAAATTACCTGGTACTGTTTGAGTATGTCAGGGTTTTAGTTTTTGATTTTTATGCATATATATATATTAGTAACCACTTCAATTAGTATATATGTGTGTGTGTGTGTGTGTGTGTGTATGTATATATGTATATATATTACACAAATACATATATATAAATCTTGAATCATTTGAACATACTTATGTTGTAGTCAATATCTAATAATTCTACTTTCTAAATTTCTTGGAGTCTAACTATATTGTTTGTTGTGTTTGTTGACTTAACTCATGATGGATCACTTCCCCAGGTGTTTTGATTTGTTAGAGCACTTTAATCACGGCTTTACTTGTGAGAATTCTGCATGATGTGTCCTTCTGCGATGGTTTGTATATTCACATGTAGGCTAGATAAAGTAACAGGAATGATATTTACCCTCCTGCTTGAAACAACTAAAAATCTGGATGAGATATACAAAGTTATACAAGCCACAGTTTTTAAAAATAATAGATATTAAGCAACAGAGACAATGACCCCTGAGAGATGGAAAACAAATGAAGTGAGGTCCATGATTAAGGGTTTCCAGGGAAAGGGTATACAGGAGAAGCTGGAAGTTTTTTTGAGGTGAGAAAATGGAACTGGAAATGTGGAAAGGCCGAGGAGGCTGGAGTTCACAAATCAGAATATCAAGGACAAAAGATATGGAGACAGATGGAGAGTAAGGGGAGAGAGAGATTCAGAGATCTGTGAGGATACCCTCTACACTAATTAAAAGGCAGAAATGGACAGATTAAAAAAAAAAAAACACCTAGTGATCCAAGAAAGTCACTTCAAATAATAAGACATAATTTAAAGGTAAAAGGATAAAAAAAGATGTACCAGGCCAACACTCATTAAAACAAAGTTGGAGTGGCTATATTAATAACAGGCAAAATAGATTCCAAAGTGAAGAAAATTGCCAAGGATAAAGAGAATCATTTTATAGACTAATTTGGTGTTTGCTTCTGCAAGTTTCCCCCTGAGTATTATTAACTTTGATATTAATGCACATACAAGGAGAGGAGAATAAGCCTTAGATCAGTAAGAGGCAGACAGTTGGCCTTGAAGCTGGGAATTTCTTGTCTTAAAGGTTTCCACATACAAAGAGAGTATAAATTCTAATCTCAAATCTGAATGCTTCTCTGAAGCAAATAATTTTTAAAAGATTTTATTTACTTATTTTTAGAGAAAGGGGAGGGGAGGAAGAAGAAGGAGAGTGAGAGAAACATCTATTGGTTGCCTCTAGCATGCTGCTACCTGGGGACCTGGCCCAAAACCCAGGCACGTGTCCTGATTTGAAATTGAACCTGTGACCTTGCGTTTTTGGGCCAATGCCCAACCTGCTGTGCTATACTAGTCAGGGCTTGACGCAAATTTTGAAGAGAGTATGTTTTCAGACCCAGAATGCAGTGAAATAACAAGATTTCCTGTCTCCTGATGTCGCTGAGTTCATTTATTTCTACTCTACCCTTTCACTGGATCTCATTGAATCCATCTTTTTGCAGAGTCTCAGTCTAACACCCTACCTTGCCATGTTCAAGCCTTAACTTCCCATTTATTTATGCTTACAGGGAATGAGAACATATCCCATGCACTGCACTAAGACAACCTCACCATCAGTTCCTATTTTTAGCTCTAGTTCTTAGTTTTCTCTTTATGTTTGACCTCTGAGGATTTCCTTTGCTTTCTTGCAAGCCCAGCTATGCATTTAAAAGTATGTTTGTTATATTTTATACAGCATTTGTGTGTGTGTGTGTGTGTGCGCGTGTGTGTGTGTGTGTGATGGGAAGTTTTTCAGACATAGATTGCCATGTAGCTAGAAATGGAACTCTGTCTTCCTGTAAGTGAAATGGGAGTAATAGCAGCTACCAGAGGATGAGGGTAAGATTTGAAGATTATATTCATAAAATACTCAGCACAGTGCCTGGGGTATAGTTAGTGTTCACTATAGAGGTTTAATATGGGGTGAGTGACTATGGTGTTAAAGTCATGGTACTTTGAGATTACTAAATTCCTGCAAGCACACACTCTGGAGAATACAAAGACAGGTGAGACATAAAGGTCCTGTTAATTTTGTAAACTTTCTGTAGGAATTTATCAAAGCTTTTGTTTTTCAAAAGCTTCTTAATTTTGTATCAGTGATTTTTCTTCTTTACATGAAGTACTCTTCCCTTTCTGTGAGGAAAATTGTATATAAAATGATTTAATTATCTGAAAATGACTACTGTTTAAAGGGACTATGTACTGGATAGATGATTAATCTAATTATGAATGAAAGAAAATTTATCAATATCTTTATTAAAATTAGTAGTTAAGATTCTTAAACATACACGAAAAAAGTTTTGCCCTAAAGGAACTGGGGACCTGGTGAAAATACGAAATGCATACATATTTGCAAAAAAAAGCTGACTATGTTACCAGTAAATATGTGCTTTAAAAAATAATGGTTATTATTAACAAATACTATGGAAAGGCCAGAAGAGGAAAAGCACCTTGGGTTGAATTAGTCAGGAAAGACAACTGCGAAATTTTAGACAGCAAGAAAGTAGCCAGAAGAAAGAGGATAAAATAGGTGTGGAGATATAAGCAGTAAAATGAAAAACTGAGAAGGCTAGCCTAATTAAAGAGGATAATTTGTAAAGGAAGCAGTGAAAAAGAGGAAAAAGCACACTGAGGAAGGCCCTAAATGTCAAGGACTTATATTTTAAGCATTAAGAGCAAATGAAGATTGAGACTAATTGACAGCAAGAGACTTTATAATTGCCACTCCCAGATATATTACGTACTCTTCTATAAATGTCCTTACTTCTTGCATTAGAACGTATGCTCCCTGACTGCAGCCACTTTGGCTGCCTATTTCACTGCTCTAGTCTTAAGTATTAGACCAATGCCTAACAGAGACACCACTGAAAGAATGAATAAGTGAATGAATGAATGAATGAATTTATCTGGCTGCAGCGTGCAGAACCGACTAGATGTAAGGAGAGTTTAGAGACAAGACAGCTAGTTAGGTTTTTGACATAAAGCAGAGAATGGAAAGTAAAGGAAATGCAGAACCACTGTGCTGGGCCTCAAGGTCCTTAAAGCAGGAGTTGTGACTTACTGTGGCAGTTTGGGAGCCTGGCATGGTGCCTAATGATAGCAAGCACTTGGTAAATGTTTATTTAATGAATGAGAGGAATTATAAAACTTAGTGACTCTATTCTTTATGGGGATAATATAGGGAATATGGCTGTTATTTTGTGCTAATATTCAGTTAACTATTTTTTTAACAGATGGTAATTTTTCTCTATGTGCTTGTGAATGTGTGTATAATGAAAATGTTTGAATTGTAATTTTACTGTTTGAGCACTTGTTTTTATTTTAGATTCAGGGTATTTGAAGGAGGGACCTTAAAGATCATGCCATTCTTTCTTAGCATTGAAGGTAAGGTAGGTAAATGGAAGGAGACATTTCCTGTTTATAGTTAACAAGATATCAAGATATGTTTTTTGAATATGTGCACCTCTTTTCAAATGATAACAGATGTGACCATCCTGATGAGTGCATTTCTTGAAATAGAGCAGAAACTTAAATAGCTAGAATGGGCAGGATACCAAGGAAACAGACTAATCAGACAGATGGTGACTGTTTCCTAGGGAAAGTCTGAGTAAACCAGTAACTCTGCAGCAGTGATCTGAAAATAAAGGAACATTTGTGGGCATGGAAAACTTAATGTTATATAATAATGATTATACTGTCAATAGGTTTACCTACATATTTTATTTGTTACCATTGATTATATGATGAAATTTAGTTATTTTCTATATTATAATGTTTTCTCTTCATATTAAAATTTATCCAAATAATCTATTTTTCATAATTAAGGTGCAGCAATGGATTTCTATTTTGACAAAACCTTTTAAACATTTCTACTGGCCTTTTAAAATTATATAATCATCTTAAAATAAATTATTTAATTTAATGAAATAGATTTATAAATGACTGAGCTCTAGTTATATAAAAAATAAAAATCACTGTTAAACTGAAATGCATTTGTTAAAGAAGAAAATTTTGCATAAGAAAAACAGAAGTAAAAAAATATATCCTAGCAGGAAACCAGGAACGGAATAAAAACACAAAAAGGTATCTCTGGCATAATGCCCTGAAGGTCAACAACCATGGCCAAGAGCATGAGGTAATGTCAGAAATAAGAAAACACCCTTGTCACTCTGATCCTAACACCATTAACGATGATGTAAAAAATGTAATCTGTATAGTGATTTATACAGTTGTTATATATTGCATATCATTTCTACCTTATAACCACCTGGTGAGGAAAAGCACTTCTTGTTATTCTCATTTCACAAATTAACAAATATATTTAGAGAAATTAGTTTGCCAAAATTCAGTCACTAAGTGGCAGAGCACAAACTAAAACTGAGTCCAATTCTGAATTTAATACACTTTTGAATTGAAGAATGGAAAACCAGGGAAGAAAGTGCCTATCAGTCAAAGAAATGAATGTACTTCTATTTAACATCTTGGACAGGCCATAGTTTGCCTGCATTCTTACTGCAGCATGCTATTATTTAGCTTACAAATATAACACTTGGGGGTTATTAAAAAAACTTTGTACTGAGTTTATTTCCAAAAGTTGTGAAGAGTTTGCATTGTTTTGTAGAAATTTTTTTCCATGATTTTTTTTTTTGCTTTGTCTCTGTATCAATTGAAAGAAATGCTCACCCAAAGGCATCTACTGCCCCCACAGACTACTACAGTGAAGTTATCATTTTTCACACATGTGCTTTCCAATCCACTCTCCCTGGCTGCCAGGTTACATCGATGTCACACAAATCATTCTCGTTATGTTAACAATGGCTGGACTTTTTCTGGACAGACCCCATATATGAAAGTTTAACCTGTGTTCATTACATCCTTTTTCTTTAATTCCTGGACAAACCACTTAACATTATCCAGCAGTCCTTACAGTTAGGTTTGTCTATAAGACTAAATTCTCTAGCCAATGGAATCTAAGAGATAATGAACAATTACTAGTAATTTATATTTAAATGCTGACTAAGAAATTCACAGATACTTTTGGAAAAAATCTTCTGCTTTAAAATTAACTTTCACAATTTATGAAAATTATTTCCCACCAGTTGGGCTCTGTCTCTTCTTTTTTGTGGGACATAGGTGTCTGATGACTTCACCACTACTGTGGGGAGAATTGTTGCAATGTAGGCATTGACTGGAGCTTCTAGAACAGTTGTTTCCACAGTGAGATGTATGCCCCCAAGAAAGGACATATAGTCAATTCAATAGATAGGTAGATAGATAGATAGATTAAACTTTACTTATGTTTCTATATATATCAATCAATATATATGGATCTGACTAAAATCAGACCTGTTGTCATATGCTCACACTTCACAAATGGTATGTTAGGTATAATTGAGAAGAGAGTCCCACAGTGTGGAAGATTTTTCACTGGTACCCACATTTGTATAAAGTCATATTACCTCATAGTACAGTTGTTATGTGCTTTATTGAATAGAGGAGATGATTATATCTCCTTATTATGTGAAATATGATATAATTAGAGGTGTTACCATGAATATAATTTATACAATAAAAAGTTCATACTATATCTCAGAAAAGTATTTATATTGCTTACTTTCTGAGCCTAATGGGAAGGCTTATGTGTTACATCCTCATCTAACAATGCAATCCTCCCAGGAGTGATAGAAAAGGGCAGTGTGGCAGGGAATGAGAGAGAGAGCCAACACAAAATTGCATTAACAAGTTTGCCACCATTAGTATCACAAGTCATAGCTCAGTCTCATGTGAATTATCTTCTATGACTGTATAAATAACTTCACATTCCTCTTCCTTGTTCCCTTGGAGTGAGAAATGGGCAAGTAAAGTAATCCCTGGTTATGTCTTGTTAATCAAAGATTGTGACAGTTAATTTTATCTGTCAACTGGACTAGGCCATGATGCCCACATATCTGGTTAAGTATTATTTCTGGGTGTGTCTGTGAAGGTGTTTCTGGAAGAGATTAGCATTTGAATTGATGAGCTGAACAAAGCAGCTGTCCTGCCTGGTTGGGCATCATCAAATCTTTAGTGCCTAAATTCAACAAAAAGTTTGAGAGAAGTTGAATTTGCTGTTTGACTGTTGAGATGGTACATTGATATTCTACTGCAATCAGTGCTCCTGGTTTTCAGACCTTCAGACTCAAACTGGAATCTACACCACTGGCTCTCCACCTCTCAAGCTCTCAGACTACACACACACACACGTGTGTGTGTGTGTGTGTGTGTGTGTGTGTGTGATGCAGACACCGGCCTGCAGTGTTCACGGCATCATGAATGAGACATGAGATCAATTCACACAGACTACCAAGTCCTGTGGAGGAATAGGAATGTAAGAAAGAGCCACTCCCTCAAGGCGGGAACACCGTGCCTTCCCACCCGAGCAAGCTTTTATTAAGAATACAGATACAGTTTGTTGATTACCATCTGGCAGGGAAGATCAAACAAGTAGGTAATTTTCAAAGAGCTAAAAGGGCTCATGCTGAGTTGGGGTCTTATCACCTAAAAGCTACAGGACATAAAAGGCTAGTTTCATTTCCTGATCATGCCTTCATATTCTAATTAAAAATATCCTCCAGCAAAGTAAGTTTCACAGATTCTTGCATATTCTCCGCTTCAGGCTAATTACCCTGGGAGGTCCGCTAGCTCTGGTCTGGACTGCACTGCCCCTTATCAATTGCCACAGGCCTGAGTTGGGCAGAGGAGACTAAGGCAGCTGGAAGATTTAGATTTCTCGCAGGCAGAATAAGGACTCAGGCTTGTCAAAGCCGAGGGGGCGGGGATCCATCACCCCCTCATTTCCACAGCCCCCTGAGTTTTTCCCTGAGGGCCTTCCCACATGATCATGCCTGTCTTAGGTCCATGCTCCTCTGAGGAATGTTACCTGTCTTTGGCTAATCGACCAAGCAATGGGGGCCAGACATGGAGCAGGCAGCACTCATGACAGGGAAACAGGCCTGTCTTCTTAATGTCTCCTGGTTCAGAGATCTCTCACTCAGCCTTAGCCATGGGGGGTTGCAGCTCCTGAAACCAGGCAGGGTGGACCCCAACATATATGTATATGCGTGTGTGTGTGTGTGTGTGTGTATGTATGTGTATCCCCATCTCCTATTGATTCTGTTTCTCCTGGAAATTCTAACTAATACAAAAGTTCACCCCATGAATTCTTCTGCACTTGTGGCTTGTGCATGTGTAACTTTCCAGAGGTCCTGTAACATCTTAAGCCTCGGCATCAAAAGAGAGTCACAGGTTTGGAGGAGAGGCCCTGTTAGGTTGTACCCACATGAATTTTGTTGAAATCCACAGAGGGTGTTGCTGTAATGGCTGCCAGAATAAGTGCATCAAGGCCCCAGAGACTGGTGAGACCAAGATGAATAAATCATTTTCTATTACAAAAGGTGTATTTTACCTAGCGCTTTTTTAGAAATAAATATTATAGTTAATCTGTCCCTTAAAGATAAAAATGGTATTTTAGCATTAGTGAAAAATGGACTTGTTTTTGAGAGAAATTCATGATGGGGACTTCATAGAGAAAACATTTTGAATATAAACCTTTATAAAATATTCATCTTCATGTGATATTATAGCTAAAAATGATTATGTATAGCACCTATAAATACTCATTTAGCTGAACACTTAAAGAGATTTTTCCAAGTTATTCTAAATTATCCAAATGAAGTATTTCAGTGAGTTTGAAGTTATTTGTTACAAACATGAAAGGGTTGCACCTTTTGATTGGTATAAGAAAGCCTATTGACATTAGGATAAATTGAAATTTACTATATAAAAATTACTGAAAACCTGTGCATGTTTGGTAGATGAGATTGAAAAATTAGTATCAAAAAAGGTAAACACAGTCAACTAAATTCTTTCATTTGATTATAAATATTTTGTAAAGTTCCTTTTTCAGTTTCAAGTCATTAAAATCATGGGATGATATAAATGAAACTCAGTACCAGACCTTCACATCACTCAGTTACATGCCACCTATGTGGCATGTAATTAATTTAGGATAATTAAATTTCAAACTGGACACTCCTTATAACAGTCCAGCAAGGCAGGTTTAAGAGAACCTATATGATCAGTTGCTATTCTTGTTGTGTTTATGCAAATGAGGCCAAATTGATACTGAACTTAATGCAGTAAATAAATTGGTCTCAATTTGGCTCTTTGAAAAAGATAAGGATGATTTTAGAGGGAAAATTTTGTTTCAATAGACTAATACAGAGTCATGAACATTAGACTCTAGTTCACTTTGTTGTCTTCAGAGTTTTATACTTTACCCATAAACTGAAATGGATCCTGAATTTTCTCAGTTTTCTTAAATATTTGGCTGCAATCCTCCAAATTAATGTTTCATTTTCTCCCATCTTTTGACTTGAAATTACTGAGAACTAAAACTATGTTCTTTCATCAGACCATTCATCATAATTCTTGTTATTTTAACTTTTGCCCCAATAATGCTGAGATTCGTAACACAGTTTGTGTCTACCAGGTTACAAGCCCTACTTGTACTCAAGGAATACTGCCCCTAGATACTATTGCAACCTCATTCCCTGACCGAACCTCATCGTCTCTCTGAAAGACAGCAAGCATCTCTTGGCTCTGAAGAAAATGCCATTCCTTTTCAGCTTCCTGAAGAGACTATGTGCCCCTTTTCCCTTAAACAATTTAGAGTCAAGATCCTTGAGGGAGGAATGTGGTAGGTAGTTAGACAGACATGAGCAGAGCAAGAATGGTAGGCCAGGTACAGCAAGTCACCAGGGCAGAAAACCCAGGGTGCCTACCGACAGGCAAAAGTGGGAAAACAAGGACTTTGCCCCCAGTATAACCTTTCTTCCCCTAGCATATTGCTGGCCATATAGTTTAGACCTCCTGACCTTTCATATCGCTCGCTGGTCATGCAGTTTGAATGCTCCCCTGACTTTTCCTCCTCTGACATGTCTCTAGTAATGCAGTAGACCCCTTGGAAAAGAAACAGGGGCCAAAGAGTGGCCTCATATGACTCCCATGTGGGCCCTTGAACAACCACTCCCTTAAACATTAACCCCTAGGGACAATATCTAGGCCTCAGTTGTATTGTAGCTCCAGGCTCAGAAAAGCAGCAAAACCAGACAAGTGATGGCATGGCTGACATCAGGACCAGCTGCACTAATGATTCCTGACCTGGCACCGACCAATCTGTGGAGACCAAGGACATACTTGGAAAGCTATTGAACGTTCTCTTGGAATCTTCCCCTGAGACCTTCAGATAAATACACTCAAGACTGAGGACTCAGTGCAGCTCTGTCTCCTGGGAGCATGTCTGCACCTTTCCCCTTCTTTTTCTTTCTCTTCTTCCCCACAGGTGCTACCGTTACCTTCCTTTTTCCTCCTAAGCTCCAAGGGCCCTTCTTTTGCCTCTGTCACTTGTTTGCTGAGTCCATTTCTTCTACTGCCTACTTCTACCTCTGAGACCTTACAAAGAAACGTTCTCGTACTGTTTGAAAAAAAAAAATCACTCAGTTACAAGTTTAAATCAGGAGTAAAAAAATAAAGTATTTTCCATTATAAAGTAATTAATAATAATTTTATAATGAGAGCCACAAGGCTTTTTAATATTAATAAAATAAAAATAGGTTTGAATGTGGCTTATTTCATATACATTTTCACCTTTTTTATTATATTGTTTCTACTATTCCAGGTGTCTCCAATTTTTCCCCCTTTGCCTACTGCTGCACAGTTACCCCTCCCTCAGGCAATCTCCACACCATCCTTGTCCGTGTGAGTGGATCATGCATATATGTTCTTTCACTAATCACTTCACCTTTTTTCATACAGTCACCTCTCCCCTCTCCCTCTGACAACTGTCAATCTGTTTCATGTCCCTATGCATTTGTTCATTAATTTATTTTGTTCATTAAATTCCACTAAATTTTCATCTTTTAAAATATCTTTTATAATAAATATCTTCAGAAAGTAGCATATATGTAATTTATCAACAAATATATGTTGCAGTATATGCTCAAAATTATTTTCTGATTTATTTTTTAATTAAAAATATTAATTACAGTTTACATTCAACATTATTTTGTATTAGTTTCAGAGGTACAGCATAGTAGTTAAACAATTCAAAATTCTTGACTGGAGTGTGTAATTAAAATATAAAAGCATTTATTTTAGAAATTAAATAATAGTGTATATATTTTCCTTTATAGAGTCATCGTGCTTTGTCTTTAGGATAATATCTTTTTAAAATTATATTATGTTGGTTATGCTGTTACAGTTGTCCCAATTTCACCCCCTTGCTGCCCCCACCTAGCACCCCCCCACTCCCTCAGGCAATCCCCCAGCCCTTTGTTCATATCCATGGGTCATGCATATAAGTTCTTTAGCTACTCCATTTTCTATACTGTACTTTACATCCTTATGGCTATTCTGTGACTACCAATTCGTACTTCTTAATCTCTTCAACTCTTCACCCATTCCCCCAAAGCTCCCTCTCATCTGGCAACCATCAAAACACTCTCCATATCCATGATTCTGTCTCTGTTATTCTTGTTTTCTTAGTTTGTTTTTTAGATTCAATTATTGATATATATGTGTTTATTGTCATTTTTTATTCTACTTCTGATCGTCTTTACCTTAAATAAGTCCCTTTAACATTCATATAATAATGGTTTGGTGATGGATGAACTCTTTTAGATTTATCTTGTCTGGAAAGCTCTTTATCTGCCCTTAAGTTCTAAATGGTAGTTTTGCTGGGTAGAACAATCTTGACTGTAGGTCTCTGCTTTTCATGACTTTGAATATTTTTTACTAATCCCTTCTAGCCTGCTAAGTTTCTTTTAAGAAATCAGCTGATAGTCTTATGTAAACTGCCCTGCATGTAACTAGCTGCTTTTTCTCTTGCTACTTTTCAGATTCTTTATCTATAATATTTGGCATTTTAATTATGATGTATCTTGGTGTGGGTCTCTTTGCATTCATTTTGTTGGTACTCCCTGTGCTTCTTGGTCTTGCTATTTTTTTCCTTCACCAAGTTAGGGAAATTTTCTTTCATTATTTTGTCAAATGGATTTCCGATTTCTTGCTCTTTCTCTTCTTCCTCTGGCATCGTTATGATGCAAATGTTGGTGTGCTTGAAGTTGTCCCAGAGGCTCCTTACACTATCCTCATTTTTTTTTTTTTAGTCTTTTTTCTTCTTGTTATTCTGACTGGTTGTCTTTTGCTTCCATATGTTCCAAATCATTGCTTTGTCCCTTCTACTGTTAAACTTTGTCCCTTCTACTGTTGATTCCCTGTAAATTGTTCTTTATTTTCATTAGTATATGCTTCATTTATGTCTGGGTCTTTTATATGCTGTTGAGGTACTCACCAAGTTCCTTGAGCATCCTTATAACCAGTGTTTTGAATTGTGCATCTGATAAATTGCTCATCTCCATTTTGTTTACTACTTCTTTTTCTGGAGTTTTGACCTGTTCTTTCATTTGGGTCATGTTTTTTTTAACAGTCTCCCCTTTGACCCAAGATAGGCACTCAAGGCATACTCTCCATGTGAACTGAATACACCCTTCTTTCTCTTTTAGTTGAGCCTGTCGATAAGTCCATGGGAAGATTTCACCAGGCCAGTTAGCCACAAGTACTGACAGTGACCACTGAACACCAACCTCTGCCCTCATGGAGAATTAATTGTGCAGGAGCAGGGTGGTGGTGCTCTGATGTGGTCTGTAGCTGTCCACTGGGTGCACAGGCTCTGGGTTTTTCCAGGTGGTGCAGGCCAGGGATCACCTGTGTTCTGCTCTGGGTCACCCTGAGTTGCACCCATTACTGAATGAGCTATAAAGCAATATGAAATAGCTGCTACTTATGCTGGGCTTGGAGATTCCCATGTGAATCCAAGCTGTGAATCTAGGCTGGCTGCTGCTAGTGCCATGCCTGGTGCCACTTAGCCAGTGGTATGGGGGCTACTGCTTTATGAGACTGGATGGTGCTTGTTTGAGAGGATTTGAAATATGGGAAGCCTGAGCCAAGACCAGCCATTCATATGGAAGTCTCTGTCAACAGCTTGAGTGGGCCTGTAAGTTGGGTGGGACAGGGTCTCAGGAGATTTCCAGGGTGGGGCAAACAGTATTAGCCAGGTTTACAAAGTCTCAGATATCTCATCTACCTGCTGGCTCTGTGGCTTTGTCGAGGGATGGCTCAGAAAAGGAACCATGGCCTCTTCCCACCTTTCTGTCTTGGAGAAAGCTGTCCCCCAGCTCTTGCCCAGCTCTTGCCAGGTACGTCAGTTCCTCCCTGTATGCCACTGGTGCCTTTGAAGCTACTACCCCTGTGCTGGAGCTCAGATGAAGTCAGTCCAAGTAAGTCTGTGTGCAGGTCCTTTAAAAGGCACATCTTGGGAATCCGATGGTTTCTTTCACCAACTCAAACACCACTGGTTTTTATAGCCAGAAATTATGGGGGCTTATCTTCCTGGCACTAGAATCCTGGTCCAGAGGCCTTGTGTGCAGCTGGGATGCCTCATTCCTGAGATATTTCTCCCAAGTTTTTATCCACACCCCATGTGTGTGGGACCATCCTATTCTGTGTCTCCACATCTCTGCATCTCCTACCAGTTTGAATGGATGTGGTTTCTTTAGTTTCATAGTTGTCAGACTTCCATTCAACTCAGTTTCTGACAGTTCTGAGTGATGGCTGTTCTGCAGTTTAGTTGTAATTTTGATGTAGTTGTAGGAGGAGATGAGCCATGTTTACCTACCAATGCCTTAATCTTTACCAGAAGTCTCCAACCTGCTGCTGGCTGCTTGACCAGCCATGAGGTTCCCTGGCCTTTAGGGAAACTGAGATCAGATATTGAATTTAAAATTTTATTTTTCTATGCTTTGGAACCGTTGTGATATCTTCAAATCAGCCCACAGTTGGCCACACATATGCACACCAGTCCTATGTCAGTGATTCCTTTGGTGTTGCCAACAAAATTTTGATGCCACCAATAATCTGGCACAGAGGATGTGCTTAGTAAATGCTGGATGCAAGGATGAATAGATGGATGGCCAGTCAGATGGATGTGTATACTCAGGCAAGCCAACGTAATCTGGCCAACAGGTGGGACCCTGCACGGAGCCCCTCCTGGCAGCTTTGCAGGGTCTCAGACTGTGGCAGTAAGGAGCAGGACAATTGACACGGACGCCAGCCCACAGTGTCCGCAGCATTATGGGTGAGACAAAATAAATTCACATGGACTACCCAGTCCTGTGAAGGAGAAGGGATGGCACGACTTCTCTCTCAAGGAGAGAGCAAGCCTCAGAGCACCTCGGCCACCCTCTCAAGAGGAGAGCTCCCGAACCCTTGCCTTGAGAAGCTTTCATGGATTCAATTTGCATAGGAATACAGGGTGTATACGTAAAGTTCATTAATCATTATCAGGCAGTAAGGATCAAACAATAGATAACATACAAAGAACTATGAGGTCCTATTTTGAGTCAGGGTGAGATAGCTAAATGGCCATAAAACTTTGGGGAACAAACTCACTCCCTGCTGGGACTCTTATCATTTAATTGAGAGCATTCTAAACAAAGCAGGTTTCACAGGATTTTACATATTCTTTCTTAGGCCTGATCACCCTAGGGAATCCGCTCTTTGCAGCACAGGGTTGCACCCATTACTGGTATTGTTTCAGGCTTAAGGCATTGTTTCAGGCTTAAGTCAGGTAGAGGAAGTAAGGCAGCCAAGAGATTAGGAGACTTCTTATCGACAGAATGAGGATTCAGGCTATGTCAAAGCCAAGGGGTGAGGGTCCATCACCCCTTTTCTGTAACCCACAAGTCCTTCCCTGGGGCCCTCCATGATCATGCTAGTCCTAGGTCATCCCTCCCTTGAGGAATCTTACCTGGCATTGGCTAACTGATCAAGCACTGGGGGCCAGGCAGGGTGAAGTAAAAGAAGCAGAGGCGGTGCCCCTGCCAGGGAGATAAACTTCGTCTCCTTAGTGGCTTATGGCCCGAAGGTCACTCACTCAGCCTTAGCCCTGGGGAGCTTACAGCTCCTGAAACCAGGCAGGGCAGTTCACAACAGACAATATCTTTTTTTAAAATTTTATTTATTTATTTTTAGAGAGGGAAGGGAGGGAGAAAGAGAGAGAGGAGAGAGAGAGAGAAACATCAATGTGCAGTTGCTGGGGGCCGTGGCCTGCAACCCAGGCATGTACCCTGACTGGGAACCGAACCTGCGATACTTTGGTTTGCAGCCCGTGCTCAATCCACTGAGCTATGCTGGCCAGGGCTGACAATATCTTTAAAAACTAGCTGAACAGATACTCTTTGGGTCCCTATCTAGTTTTACTACCTATGAGCTTTTCTTTGTGGTATTTCATAGCTACCTTCCTCATTCATTTCTCCTAATTCACCCAAGACTTGAACTACTGATTCACTGCCTTCCTGTACATATTAATTCTTGTCGTTTTTTCTTAGTTATGGCAAGTACTATGTGAATGAAATATCCTAAACTTTAGCCTCTCTGTTTTTTGACCTTCCCTCCTTCCTCTCTTCCTCAACTCCACCTTTGCCACCTACTCACTGGAGCACTGGAATTTGCCATCACCAGTAAAGAAAATACCTTCTAAGCCTTCATTCAAAGCATCCTACTCTATGACATCACCTCCTATTCTATTTTACTCATTGTGGTCTTTTAGTGTTGCAGCTCTTTAACCACACTGTAACTTCCAATATACAGACCCCTCTCCTTATCTATACTTCGAAAGCTGAACATTGGTGGAAAAAGCTAGGCTGCCTGATAATCCTTAGAATTCATCACCAAAACATCAAATACCCAGTCAATACTTTCTAGTACACTTGTATGTTTTCATAGTGAATTTTCTTTTCACTTTCTCAGGTGACTGTTTCAAACCTGTCCACTCTTAAACCCCTTCCCTGAGCTTAACTAAGAAAATAGAGGGCATCAAAGGTAAACTTCCTTACCTTCCCACCCTAAATTTAACCAAACAGAACCTGTGCCTCATTGGTTACAGTGAAGGAAATATCCCTTTCTCTATCAAATACAAATCCTTCTACTTTTCTCTGAATTTAATTCCCTCTTTCTTGTGGACTGTGATCTACTCTACTTCCCACACTTTCTTCTGGATCATACCAATTCACATACTTAACCTGTACCATGTTTAAAAAAAAAAAGTAAACATATTGCCCAGTTCCTCTACATCTTTCTGTTAAACATGTTGAATGTGATATTCCTTATTATCGCCTTTTTATTTCTTCTAATTAAGTCTTCACCACTTTCTAATTGACCTTCTATTTCACCTGTGTACTGAAACCCCTTTTGTTTAGGCCTCCCACAGTCTTTACATTGCTAAGCCTAACTCCTCTTTGCTCTGATTTGTTGCCTTGACAGCTGTTGACACAGCCACACACACCCTCCTGGAAACCTTTTCTTCCCTTGGCTCTGTGACATACTCTTCTGGTTTTCCTCTTACCTCACTGTTGCTCCTTGTCTTTGCCAAGTCTCAGAGCTAGCCCTTTCTTCAGTTTTTTTCAGAACTTTCTCCTTAAGTGTTCTCTTATAAAAGTAATTCAGTCTCATAAACTGAAGTACCTGGTATATGCTAATGGCTTTTAAAATTAAGTTTCTAGCCTAATGTCCCAAACTGAGCTTTTGATTTTCTTTACAAGTCTAGTTTTTTTGCTCCTCTTCTTCATCTCCACATTTAGCACCATCTTCATCCATTTTCATAAATAAAACTTAAGTATTAGCTCTAATTTCTCTCTCCCATTCCTCACATACAATCCATCATCCAGGTCTTTTGTTTCTAATATTGCCCTTTCCCTCTGTATATATACCACCATCCTAAATTAAGCCAGTATAATCTCTATTCTGTGCTATTTGAAATAACTCCCCAACTGGTTTCTTTGCTTTGTATCTTGTTCTCATTCAAAATTTTTTTCACATAGCAGTTAGAGTTATTTAAAAACATGAGCCAAGTCTGTCACTTGTTTCTTAGACTCATGCAATAACTTGTCACTATCTTACAAATAAATCTGTATTTTTTAGGCTGGCATATAAGACTCTATATGACTCGGCTTCTATCTACCCCACAAAGTCATCTCCATTATGTTCTTGATTACAATATTCCAATCCCATTGGTCTTTCTTCTGTATTTCAAATTCCCCAAGTGCTTCCAGATGCCATGCCATTTGTAATACCTGTTCTCTTTGCCTACAAAATTCTTACCTCAGCATTATTGGACAGCTAGCTCATTTTCATTCTTTAGGTCTCAGCTTAAATGTCATCTCCCCCAAATTTCTTCTTTGACTGTTCAAGACATACCTATACCATATGTAATTATTCTTTATTGTATATCTCTTCATAGCACTTTAATGATCCCTATCTATTTATTTATTTATTATTTCTTGTTTGTGATTCATTGTAGAATATAAGTACTGTGTAGGTAGGAGTTGTGTATTGTTTATTACGTATTCTTGAGGTCTAATAGAGTGTTTAGCACAAGGTAAATTCTCAATAATTACGTATAAAGAAATAATAAAGCCTTCTTTATCTTTGGCTTCCTATTGCTACATTATCTTTGTTTTCTTTTTATCACTCTCCTATTCACATTTCTTCATTCACCTTCTTACAACAATCTGCATTATTTACTCAGGCTGCCATCAATAAATATCACATACTTAAACAACAGAAATTTATTTTCATATAGTTCTGGTGGCTGGAAGGCCAAGATAAGATTTCAGTTGATTTGGTTCTGGTGAGAGCTCTACTCCTTGCTTTCAGGTGGCTTCCTTCTCACTATATCCTCACATGGATCTCCACAGGTTCATTCTCTGGGAAGGGGAGGGAGAGGGAGAAAGAGCTGTGTGGTGTCTCTTCTTATATGGACACCAATCCGATTGGATCCGGGCCCACTTTTATGACATCATTTAACTGTAATTACTTCCTTTGTGGCCCCATCTGCATACATAGCCACACTGGGGTTAGGGCTTCAGCACATAAATTAAGGGTGGACACAAATATTCAGCTTTTACCACCATCTGTTTTCTCAACAATCTCATTTATACTGACACAAGGTGTGCTTTTGGGGGGGAACTCTATACTGAACTCTTACACTGCTTGTTTTTGCTAGGTCTTATCTGATGCTATTCATTGTTCTCTGTTGTTATTTTCATGCTGACACATACCTTGACTCTCCAATAATTTGCATTTTAGTGTATTCTCACTTCCTCATCTCCATACAGGGCCTTATAAACAGTTGTTTCATGTACATTTACTGGTTGATTGATTAAATTTAAAGCTACATTTCCATTCATGAACTTTCAGCCAACATCAAATTCTTTATCTCCAGTTGCTGATTATATTTATACTTGAATTACCCACTTTCGTCCCAGATCTTTTGTGTCCCAGACTTATCATTTGCTCAACCACCAGCACACTTCCTCTCTCATTTTTCCTCGTTGTCACTGGCGGTATATTCTCCTGACTATTCAGGCCTAAAACTGGCATAATCTAACTCATTCATTATTTGTTCATCTACTTTATCCAATTAGCCACCAAACTGCTTGTTACTGTCTTTAAGATCTTGCATAAAACATTTCTCTCTCTAAATTCTCTCTGCTACTTAAAAAATAACCTTTTTAAAAAATCTTAGAATAGCTTTAGAGTTACAGAAAAGTTGCAAAGAGAGTACAGAGAATTTTGTTATACTCTACACCTAATTTCTCCTATTGTTAACATCTTGCATTAGTGTGGTATATTTGGCAGAACTAATGAAAAGATATTGAAACATTATTATTAACTGAAGTCCACGCTCCATTCAGATTTCCTTAGTGTTTACCTGATGTGTTTCTGTGTCAGAATTTTATCCAGGATGCCACATCGCATCTACCCATGTCCCCTCAGGCTCCTTTTCACTGTGATGGTTCCTCAGACTTCCCTTGTTGTTGATGACCATGATAATTTTGAACACTGCTGGTCAGGTATTATGTAGAATTCTCCTCCACTGAGACTTTTCTGAAGTTTTCCTCATGATTAGACTGTCATGATGAGTTTTGAAAAAGAAGATGACGGAGTAAGGTGCCTTTCTCATCACATCATATCAAGAGTGTATGCTGTCAATACGACTGATCACTGTTAATGTCAACCTTGATCACCAGGCTGAAACTGTGTTTGTCACATTTCTCCACTGTAAAGTTGTTCTCTTTTTCCCCTTTCCGTACTATATTCTTTGGAAGAAAGTCACTACATGCAGCCCACACTTAAGGAGTGGGTGTTTGAGGAGCAGGGTTATTTTTCCTCTCATACTGCCATAGCCAAAAACTAACCATTTCTCCAAGGATTGCTAGTTCCTTTTACTGGAAAATAATATTAGAAACCAAGATGTGGGTTCTGGGTGGGCCCATTTCTGCTAGGTTCTGTTGCTTTCATACCCTCTCAAATGATGAGCAAGGAAATGTAAGTATGCATGCTAGGCTGTTAATATGCAGATATCCATAAATATTTCTATACATCTGTATAGAAGGCATGCACTAAAAGCATAAGCTACTATGAAGCTTTTGGACTGACTGGTCACCTTAGCGCCTTTCCTTATTTACTGTACATAACTGTAGCAGATCAGTTTTCCTTAAAAACCATTTTTATCAGGTACCCATGCTTACAAACACCCAACAGTATTCCATTCAACAACAGTTTGTCCGAGTTGAGACACAAAGCTTCGGCTTACAAAGTTTTCTATAATCAACAGCTATACTAACTAACTAGCTAAAGTTATTTCCCAGAATTTCCTACTATAGCCACCATTTTCTCACAGCTTCACTAGCCACATGTTAATCAAGTTAGTGTCATGACCCCTCAAAATGCACTACAGTTTTTAACATTATATCTTTGCTTTTTAAAAATACACATTTCCCAGACTTTTATGTTCAATCCCACTTATCATTGAAAATCTATTTAATACTTCCCATCAATTCTGACCAACATTAATCTTTCTCTACTTTACATCCTATAGCATTTAAATAGATGACCGTTTAAAAGAATAATGTCTTATTCTTTTAAAAATGTTTAATAATCCTATAAGAAGTGTTTAGTATCTATCAATGAACAAACTGGTCAACTTATTTCTTAACTTCTCCAAGTTTGTAGATCTTTTAAACAAAATCTAACTATTCTTTTCCCTTTTTTTGCCTATAAGGTTAAGGTAGAAAATTAACCTTCCTTTTAAAATATCTTTAATTTTTTAAAAGGGACTCATGGCTAATGTTAGAACTCAAAATGAGTGTCAAGTTTTAAAACGTTAAAGTATAAAGAAATCACCTGGGAAATGAATAAAAACGCAAAGTCCTGGACCTCATTTCCAGAGATTTTCATGTGGTATGTACATTATTTTTCTATTGCTACTGTAATAAACAAGCACAAATATAAGGCTTAAACAACACAAGTTTATCTTTCAGTTCCGTGTGTTAGAAGTCCAACACTGGTCTTACTGTGTTAAAGTCAAGGTGTCAGCAGGGCTATGTTTCTTTCTGGAGCCTCTGGAGGATGACCTGTTTCCTTGCCCTTTCTAGCTGCTAAATCCTGTCCATATTCTTTGGCTCACTGCCCAGTCCTGCACCTTCAAAGCCAACATCGCATCTTTCTGTGCCTTTCTGCTGCACTCACATTTTCTTCAGACTAATTCTCCTCTTCTGCCTGCTATTCCATTTTTAAACATCTGTGATTACCTTGGGTCCACCTGGATAATCCAGAATAATCTCCATATTTGTTTAAAGATTTTATTCACTAATTCATTCATGTATTTACTTATTTATGTATATGTTTGTTTATTTATTTATAGAGAGAGGAGAAGGGGAGGAGGAAAAGAAGGAGAAAAACATCGATGTGGGACCCAACCCTCAACCCAGGCATGCACCCTGACCAGGAATCAAACCTGCAACTTTTCTCTTTGCAGTATGGCACTCAACCAAGTGAGCTGCACAGGTCAGGGCAAATCTCCACATTTTGAGGTCAGCCGACAAGCAGCCTGAATTCTATGTACAACTTTAATTATCCCTTGCCACATAGCATAGCATAGTCACTGGATCTTGGGATTAGTGTGTGGACATCTTTAGGGGGTCATTCTTCTGCCTACCACAGGAGGACTGGGGTGGTGAAACACAGGAAACTGGCTTTTTAACTGTCACCCCAGCTGATTCTAATAAAAACAGTACAGAAAACATACTTTAAGAAACATTTCTCTAGATATTTAAACAAAGCTAGTGTACTTGTTTAACTTTGGAATTCAAACACAGAAGAGTTGAGTTGATGTAAAGAGAAAATTAAAATCAGATTCCAGTAAGCACGTTATCTAGAAAGAGCCATTTACACAGGAAAAAGAGGTATTGGTAGATTTATTGATTTTTGTAGGACTTTTATTCTGAGGTGCTACAGGGTTGAAATGCAGTTTTACAACTAATTTTAAGAAACATTTTGCAGCCTAAATACCAAATATCAGGAAAGACAATTAGAACATAATAAGATAAGAAAATAAAATCTTTACTCAGTTGTAATACTATGCTTGGCTAACTATTTGTTATTCTTTTTTTGGCCCATATTATTTCCACATATTCATATTATTTACCACCTCACCCACTGTCATATATATTTGGTATTCACTGGACACCCTAAAGTACTCTTTTCTATCTCCTAAAATGTGTAATTGTGCTAGGAATTGCCTCTAATCCCTTAATACATATTATTGAAAATGAAGATTGAATTTGCTGAAAGTTATATTATTTATGAGGATAAATCCACCTATTTCATTGTACAATTTATTCTAGTTTAACAGTATTCTGAAACATCATCTACTTTAGCATAGCCTGTCTATTGGCATATTGCTCACAAGTCATATTCAACCAAAGTTCAAGAAAAATTACTTTAGAAACTTCTGTTTGGAGAAGTGGTCATGAGATTTAGTAAGAGATGAATGTTAACAGCAAGTAGAATATTTTTGAGTTTCATTAGTTTATTTCCTCTATACATGAAACATTTATATCTACTTATATGATTTTTTTTCTAAAATAAAGTACTTCTTAGAAGTACTTTATTTAAAGTGGAAAAGCTGTTTGCAGTATTATTGTAAGAGAATAGAAAACTTTAAAGAATGATGAAATTTTAATGAGTAAACACATTAATTAAGACAATATGTACTCAAATCAAAGTAACTTGAAATATTAACTCAATTTCATTCTCATAACAACCTCAAGTAAAGTGTAATTATTCATTGTTTTCTAATGAAGAACCATGGTATGTTGACTAATTTTTTCCAGCTCTCAGAGATATTTGGTAGAGCTAAGTATTCAAACTTGGGTCTCTGATTCCAAGGTAAATGCTCTTAATAGTATAATAGTATATTAAGAAATGCTCTTAATAGAATGTATTCATTATGCTAATAATAATAATTTATTATATTTATATAATTTATTATTGTTACTTGGTGGGGAGTCAAAGTTTTATTTAATAAATGACTGAATGCTCTCTAATCCACAGGGATAGAAGGCAGCCTTTGGGCAGGGAAATATTAGCCAATGTTTGGCCCTGGATTTGGGAGGTAATGCCTTCTAGGGCTGGCTCTATTATTACATGCTGAACCAAAGATCTGATTTAGTAATCAGTCAATAATTAGTGTTAGGACATTTAATCCATAATTTCAAGTATTTGGTATCCTGCAAATTAACTGGAATAAAATGTTCTGCATAGTTAATGATTATTTTCCACATCAAATCTTTTTGGATATTCAGATTATTTCAGTTGCCAAGACATACTTTTACTCTCTTCCATCATCTAGCAGCTTGCACTGCTCCCTGCCATAGAAAATGGCACCCAGCAGATATCAGATCCTGAGGGCACAGGATGTGGAGATGTTTGTGTACTAGACCACAGGGCGGTCAGTAATCATGACCCCACCAGGGAAGACCCTGGACTGGCACCTCACATGCCCAATACTGGCTGCTCTGAGGGCCACAGAACATTCCCTAGTAATACTGATCATCCCACACAAACCAGATTGCTATGTTTTTTAATTCTTCTCAGGTTGTAATTAAGAAACTTTTAAATCAGCACCAAATTTTTCAAATCAAGTAATTAATCTTTTCTTTGTAGCTAAAATTCAAGCAGCATTATCCTATGGAATTTAAGTTTAACTCAGTTTATTAATCCAAAAAAAAACACTGAGTAATGTTTTCTGGAAGTATGGGATATATATCACTGATAATATTCAAGATGATATTAAGAGGTACCAGGTACAACATGAAGTTCATGGAAATGGAATTAATTAGCATTGAATTACATAGAGACAATGTTAATTTCTCTGCAAACATTTTTCAATCCTTGTGATTATATCAAGAGAGAAGTAATATTTTAGTGTTAATTTGTGTCTGAATTTCTTGAATCCACCATTTTAGCAAGGCAGAGCCAGCCTCTGACAGAATTTTTACCAAGATAATTTTCTTATTTTTACTCTATTATTTTAATAGTTAATGGTGCTTTCTATTTATTGCAAAGCATTCTGGTTTTCTGTTTGTGGCAGTGACATAAAGTTTCTTCTTTGTATAAATGCATTAAGTAAAAAACTAAATAAATTTTAGAAAAAAATATGATAGTACTAGAGATAATAGTATAAGGCCAAAAGTGAAGAGGAAAGTAGAAATGACTAAAGGCTGGCAAACACTGGCATAGAATAACAAGAAGAGAGGTGACCTAGTTGTGCACAGGGAATTCCGCCATTAACTTATTAGTAACCTTGGACTTACCACTTAATGTTTCTGGGTCTTGATTTCAGATGCTCTATTTGAACAGTCTGAGTTGGATAATCTCTAAGGTGTTTTTTTTTAATCAGTAAAATCTGGAATATAATTATATTAATAAAGCCAAGGATGAAGTTGAGATAAATATTGTTGGCTGGAAATATATTTTCAGGCCTATTAGATTTTGTGCATATACATTTTACCCCCAATTTTATAGTGTTTTTCCAGTGATCAAGTCATCAAAGTCCCTCTTCAGTATTCGCTACTTTTCTTTCTAATCAAGTTTACCTGTGCCTTAACACCAATTAGAGTTCTTTTCAGATAGTTGCTGCTATGGAATGCAATCTGGAATACACATCGTCAGTGAAAGATTATGTCATATATAGCCTAATAAGTTATCCAGCTCTGGAATATTAGTGTTTTAATTGTCTACATGTAGAAGTGGCAATTCAATGAATCAAAGGATAACTTTGTAATAATGGAATATCAGGCCTCTGGGAGAAATTTTCAGAGGTGTTTCTAATGCTCCTCAAATAACACCATTGCGGCAACGATTCGTGTCATTTATATATAACAAATCCAAATTCACCTCGTTGCAAGGCAAGGAGAAAACCAATACTAGAGTTAAAAAGACCTCAGGTTCTAAATACAAGAAAGATTTGGGGTTTTGAATAGCAGTACATACACCCCTTTTTCTTGCAGACAATGCCTTTTTTTTTTCCTGGAAGAAGGCAGAGACGCTACACTCCATGCTTTTAGAATGTATATAAAGATGTCTTCACATTTTCCAGAAGATCAAGTTTCTTGCAAGCTTACTGAGAGATTCCATTTAAGTATATTATCAAGGTTCATATATCAGTATTTATAAAAGTGGAAATGAAAGCATCATTTTTCTTCTTGCCTTAATTTTAGTCTGGAATTTCCAGTACTGGCATTTCTTCTGACCCCAGCCTACTGTGTTTTCTCTTAAAGGACCCCTCTACACCCTGAGGCTGGTCCTAACACAGTCCCATTGTACAGGTACACTAGCCTTTAGGTATGGGATGGCAAAATATTTGCCAGAAATTCTCTGTTGCTTTTGGCATTTAACCAACCCACAACTCTTAAGGACTCACTAAACAATTTAAAGAAAAGCCAATTTTTTTTTCCAGATACACATTTCATTGTATTCTTCTCCTCCATACGATTCATCAAAAGCTGGTTTGGGGACTGACTATTCCCACAAATTCAGCTTACTTTTGACTGAGGTCAGTATGGTTTCCCTGAACTATGTTTCCGCTTGGCTTTTCTATGTGTGATTTTGTTTCTCTTATGCTAGACAGTTGTTGTTATTTCTTGGTTGGCTGGCTTCCCAGTAGGTTCTGATATTGAAAAACAGGTTAGATTCATTTAGTTCACAAGGTCAGGTTCTTAGGGTGGAGGAAATAATTTAAACGAATCTCACCCATTTTGTAACAGCTCCATGAAAGGCTACTTACAAAATAAGGCAGATGGATCTCAAAATTGCTGTCTTGAATGTATACCAAGGCAAAGTCTACTGCCAACTTTTTCATTACCTTAAGTGTCTATTTGTCAAGTCTGAATTCCAACTAAATCCTAGCTGTTTCTCACCACTTAATCAGTAAACTTTAGAATATGAGACTTAAATGAGAACTACTTTTGCATTATTATTGGTCCACATGAGCACTTTTGTTCATAGTTAAGAAAAACATTATAAGTATAAACCACCCCAAAATATACATTTTTTATTAGGATCACCTCCAAAAGGCACTGGCAATTTTAAAAAGAGCCTCTTTCCTATGTATCCTGAGATGCTAAATCTTAACTTCTTCATGGGTAAGTTATTCTCCATAGAGAGCTGGAGCAGGGGAGCAAGGGTGACACTGAAGGGCAGGGGAGGACTACCGGAATTTAGGAAACTTGTCACACTCAACTACTCAGTTACTCTGAGTTGTAGTTTAAAATATGACAAGACTGGCTTACAGTTACCATTATAATATTTTTTAATTTTAGCCTTTGGTAATAATAGGAGTTTCTGTGACTGTTTCACTAATTTAGGGAATTCAAGAGGAGGTTTTCTCCAAGTATATTAATAATAAAATAACAATGACTTACGGGCTTAGTTGTGATTATCTGTGCTTTCAGTCTCATTTCTTTTTTGGATGAATGTGAAGAAAAATTAAATGAAGTTGAAACCCAAGGAAGTAGCCAGACTCTATCTAAATGTCTCAGACCCTAATATACTTAATTAAAAAAATTATTTGCATTTCTCCAGGTCACTGAATTATATGCTGTATTACAGACTTTATACTTTGATCTCTAGACCGGATTTAGTGAGCTTGGTAGGAACTCACTAACTAGGAACCAATGAGTCTGGTACTTTTGAGGACAAACTGGTACAGTGATTCAAGATGCACATTCTGAATTCTGTCTTTGCTCTAGAATCTTAGACAGGTTATTTCACCTCCTTAGTCTTTATTCCCTCATCAGTAAAGTAGGAGGATAATGGCCACATTATACAGAGGATTACTGTGAAGACTAAAGATGGTATAAAATGCGCAGTACATGGTAATGTTGGTGTTTACAAATGTTATTAGTTATAATGATTCACTCTAAGTAAGAGTGAGGTACAGGTTTGGTCTGTGTTATTTTTAGACATTCATAGCATAATTATCATTTCTCGAATCAAAGCCAATTCCGAGTTTCTAGCCCTGTGGCTGGACATATTTTTCTGCTACTGCAATAGTGCTATGGCCATAAACCTTCCTTTTAATTACAGGTTATGAAAGTGGGACAATTAGTATTGGCTTTATAAAGATTCCAATTTTGTTATAAAGAAAATTAACCATATAGGAATATTTTCAATACCCATTTTCTTACACTGGTGATTGATTTTTTTTACTTTTAGGGTTCATAAGGTAACTTCATTTCTATAAAAACTAACAACTTCTGAAAAACATATCTGACTCACAATTGTCAATCCGCATCACTATTACATAAACTTCATCAAAAATAGAATAAAAGCTTTCTCATTTAGGAAATATTAGTCTCCCTGATTAATTATTAACAGTCCATGAAATATGGATATGGGATATAGTGTGGCTCAAGATGCAGTAATCAAAGTTCTGAGAGCTTATGATAAAGATAATACGGAAAACCGTAAGACTGATTACTCTGCATTGTATAATAGTGCCATCTAAGTTCCATTAAGGCTGGGAATCTCTGCTTTGTTAACAGCTATGTTGTGTTAACAACAGAGATTGTTAACAAACAAGGCTAAAGACAATTCCTGGAACAGAATATGAATTGAATAAATATTTATTGAATAACTGAGCTTAGACTTATTATGTTAGTAAGTAGTTCTTTTATTTTTTGAGATTAAGTTTTGGTTCTTAAAACTACATCAACATAATATGTGAATTTGATACTATCACTTAAAACTCATTGAATAAGAAGGTACCATTGTGATAGAAAAATGAGAACTTCTTAAAGTAAGCCTTTATCTTTTTTAAAGTTATTTTATTGTTGTTCAATTACAGTTGTCTGCATTTACCCCCCACCACTCACCCCACCCCAGCCAAACCCACCTCCCTCCCTTACTTTCATCTCCTCCCCCCAAGAAAGCCTTTATCTACCTGAAATAAGTTATAACATCATAGATTTTCCCTAGGAAGGTAATAAAATATAAGTAAAATTAAAGTATTCAATTTAAATTTATTTTGGCATATGTTATCTCCTTCTCTGTCTTACCTTCTCTTTATATATATGCATACACACACATATATATATAAAATATGCTCTTTCTATATAGAAAAGTAATAATTATATATTCTCTATATACAAACACATGGGTACATATATATGTGTGTGTATATAGAAATGTGTAAGATAACATATATGGAATATTCTCTATATATGCACATACATACTAAATACTTAAGTATAAGAGCCAATCACTTGATAACACAAAGATACTCTCTAAATAAATATTTATTTGAAGAGATCTATCACTGTGCCTGGAACATGGTAGATGCTCGGTGAATATTTCTTGATTAAATGTACTTGACTTAATGAAGTATCTTATAATACATGTGTGTATATTTTGTTTTTAACATATCTGTTTACAGTGCATATGAATTTTTCATTGTATTCTGTAATTACAGAGTAAATCAAATAATATTTCAAGTAAAGTTGAAGTAGCGTATTCTGTAACATAGGCCACATTAGACTAGCCAAATTATTTAAATCACTAGATTTTTAGCCTCTAGGATTTATAAGGTCGATTCATAAGTTTATTTTTAAAATATCTCAATGGCATTAATTTTAAAAACCACTAATCATTTATTCATTTCATACTACTTAGTATAATGTAGAGTAGTATTTAATTAATGATGCATTTTACTTTTAGTGATATTTTTCCTCATAGGTAAAAATACTCCTGACCATTCTTTCCCCTCAACTTAAGGGAACAAATTTAGATTCTTTTCATCTGAATTTTTGTTCTTGTGATAGCAATAGCATTCTAGAACCATTGGAAGCTTGGGTAGAATGCGTAAAGGCATTCAGGATATTTCTAGTTGGATTGAAGCAAATAACAACATTAAACACAGTTGTGTGTGGCGGGGTGGAGGGTTGTTTGTTTTGCTTCTGCAAGTCAACTTTTAGATTTAAATCAAACTACTACTTTTGATGATTTTGGTAACTAGGTCCAGGAAATTACTCCCTCAATGTGGCATTGCTTGGAATATCTGCTATTCAAACAAGAAAATTGCATAAAATCCCACAGCAGTAGTAAAATTTTATGGAAAAGAGGAAAAACTTATAAACAATTCTCTGTGCCACTCTCTCTGCCTCTTAGGATATTAAACAAAATTAGCTGCTGATCTTGAGGAGAAAAAATTCTTTTTCCATTTTTGCAAAGTGTGTGTAGTATGAATGTGTTTGTATTACACACACACACACACACACACACATATACATGTACACATATATATGTGAGAAATTGGTGGCTATGTTTTTCTACACCACCCGAACCCATAGACACTAACTTCCATAGGGCTTGGACAATATATCTCAGAGTTTACATTAGAAAATAGTGGAACTGTTCTTTTTCTTTTTTAGTTTATTTTATTGATTATGCTGTTACAGTTGTCCCAATTTTTTCCTCCCCTCTATCCCCCTCCACTGTGCACCCCCCACCTCCAGCATTCTCCCCCACCCTAGTTCATGCCCATGAGTTGTACATATAACTTCTTTGGCTTCTCTATTTCCTATATGATTCTTTACCTATTCCTGTATATTTTGTGCCTATTAATTATGCTTTTTATTCCCTGTACCCCCCATTCTCTCCCTTCCCTTCTCCGTTGATAGCCCTCCATGTGATCTCATTTCTGTGATTCTGTTCCTGTTCTAGTTATTTGCTTAGTTTTTGTTTTTTAGGTTCAGTTGTTGATAGTTATGAATTTGTTATCATAGTTTTAACATTTTATTGTTCATAGTTTTTGATCTTCTTCTATTTCTTAGAAAAGTCCCTTTAACATTTCATATAATAAGGGCTTGGTGATGATGAACTCCTTTAACTTGACCTTATCTGGGGAGCACTTTATTTGCCCTTCCATTCTAAATGATAGCTTCACTGGATAGAGTAATGTTGGATGTAAGTTCTTGACTTTCATAACTTCAAATACTTCTTTCTACCCCCTTCTTGCCTGTAAGTTGTCTTTTGAGAAATCAGCTGATAGTCTTATGAGCATTCCTTGTAGGTAACTGTCTCCTTTTCTCCTGCTTCTTTTAAGATTCTCTCCTTATCTTTAATCTTGGGTAACTTAATGATGATGTGCCTTGGTGTGTTCCTCCTCGAGTCCAATTTCTTTGGAACTCTCTTGGCTTCCTGTACTTCCTGGAAGTCTATTTCCTTTGCCAGATTGAGGAAGTTTTCCTTCATTATTCGTTCAAATAAATTTTTAATTTCTCACTTTTCCTCTTCTCCTTCTGGCAGTCCTATGATTCGGATGTTATAATATTTAAAGTTGTCAGAAAATGGTGGGATTGTTCTAATCTATTAAGTACTTTCTTAGAATTTGGATTTTTCGGTATACTGTAATAATTAACTCTTTCAGGGCAAGAAATCAGTTTCTTAAACTCTGAAGCAGTGCTATCTGATGACTCATCATTATCCTGAGTGAAAGATGTTCTATGTCTGGTAAAATAAATGTAGTCAGTTTCTAATTTAACCACAGGGTACTGTCCCAAAATTTGTTTGTGAGTTTATATATGAATATGAAGCAGACATATATTCTCAGAGAAACAATTTTATAATATTAAGACAAGTTGTAGGTATGGTATAAAATTGGAGATCTTTAGTGACAGATAGCTAAAGTATTCAAAATAACAGCATTAAATATAGTACTTTCTGTCCTATAGACATTTGTGTGGTTATAAACCCTGAGCAAAGACTGAAGTGTTGAAGTCAGTGTTAGAGCTCCAGCAAGGTCAAGTTTTACAAAGACTTTCCTCCCAGAAAGAACAGAAAGTAGTTAACTGTCTATAGGATCTGAATTTTATTGCTGCTTAGAGTCTTGTTTATAATCCACTCATAGTCGCTATATGTTCTACCTTAACATTTGGCTTCATCTTTAGTAGTATCACAAAAGATGTATTTCACTAGGATCCAACATAAATTTATTTAAATATTCTTCTTTAATTGTTTTCTTAAGTAACAGGGACATTTCTGGATTTGTAGGATCTTGGTTCTTTAGAGAATGTAATGACAAATCTACTGAAAACTATGATAATGCAACTTTTTAACAGACAGCATGCTTTGGTTACAGATTATTTCCCAAATAGTTTTTGTGTCAACCTCTTTCTATGATGACCAGAAACTGCTAGGACTAAAATGTCTTCCTTTATACTTGGAACTTTGTTTAACAATATTGTGTTCTCTGCAAACTTAAAGGGAGTGTCGGGCTTCGGGAAGAATCCAGTTGGCCTCATGAGAAACATGAAGGAAAGCTTTGTGAGTGTGTGGGTCGACTTTGAACAGTACGCTTTGTCAGAGGGATCTTTCTGACAGAGTGTGTTGTCTGTGTCTTCCGTCATATGCACTAGGATTGAAGGGAATATGTTTCTATGCATATATTCTGGACATATATTTCCTCTATTCTGCTGCCCTCCTGGCAAAATCTCTCTCTCAGTGTGCTTTGGATATTTAGAGAAGTTTATTCTTTCATGTTTGTAATGAGCAGGAAAGCAGTTTCTACCTTTGACTTTTATGAGAGAGTCATAATTGACCAAATTAGTATACTCACAGGACACCCCTGAAGTATTTGATTAATAAATGTATATTATGTGAGATGATATACAATACTGTCACCTAAGAAATCCTCAAGATTTCTGTGTGAAGAAGGTAGCATGAAAATATGCTTCAAAATGCTGAGACTATAAAAACTTGTTGGGAACCTACAGAGTATTCACAAAAATCATCATGCACTAGGCCAGCGATGCAGCTTCAGCGTGTTCCAGATACCAACATCAGACTCACTGTACTTCCTTAGCAAAGTGTGGGCTAATGAGAAATTAATAACAAATCAATATCTTTGAGAATTCCACATGTCTGTAATATAAGCAGCAGTAGTGTCTCTAGGCTGCTAATCCCACTTAAGAAATGTGTCTAGAAAAATGAGAGGAAATCAGTGTGTCCTTTAATAATTCAAAAGTTATCAATTATCTAACACAAGTAAGGCAATGTTTATTGTATATTTTCATTAAGGAAAATACTTGGGCTCTACAGTCAGGATAATTCCAAGTCATTTTTCTGTGCAAGTATTTGGGGGAGCCAATGAATTATTTTCTTTTTCTTTTTTCTGACGTATTTTAGAATATTTCTATAATTAGTATGTAAAAAAGATAAAATGTCAAGGAAAATAAAGGGTATACTTCTGACAAGAAGCACTTTCCAAACCTACTCCTGGAGAGTAGCCTATAACAGGAACAATCTAATTTATTCCTGAAATTAAAATATTTTTGTACCTCAGTTATTCAGAGAAATTCAAATCTGCTATATATTTTGGTTTGGTAAGAAAATTATACTTAAAAACCCTCCCTCAGTTTTCTTAGAAAACAGTAGAGTTAGTAGTTTCTCAGCATTTGCATTTTGTGAAGTATAGTAGCTAGATTGATTTAAACTCAACAGCTGAAGTAAACTCAGCAAGTGTGAGGTGTGTGGCCCTGTGGCCAGTGTTGTTGCTCCTCTGCTAATGTCCTGGGAGCCCACCCTGAAGGTCATCTACAGCCCTGGTGGGCAGTTGCAGGACCTGCCAACAGCTGCCTGCCTCAAGCAGTTACATCTCTGCCTTGGGGCCTTTTCTGGCTACTTGGAAGAATGCTTGGCCTAAAAATAGGGCTGGCAAGCAGCAGTCTTGAGTTAATCCCCCTAGGGATAACCTTCCTATAAGGGATTTCTACCCCAGGAACAATCAGAGTTCTATATGGTTTCCCCTGCTCATTATTTTTTCCCAGCTTTATTGATATATAGTTGACACATAAGGAGCAAGTCAGAGGACATGAACATGAACATGAGCAGAGGACTCATGAGCACAGACAATTGAGTGAGGTTGGCCTGTGGGAGTGGGGTGCGAAGCAGTAGAGAGCAATGGGAAAAAGGTGGGACAACTGTAACTAAACAACAATAATACAAAACTAAAATATGCAACATGATGATTTGATATGCATATACATTGTAACATGATTACCACACTCAAGTTAATTAATACATCCATCACCTCCCCTAGATACAATTTGTTGAGTGTGTGGTGAGAATGCTTAAGATTCAAGTGTACAATAGAGTATTATTAACTAGGGTCACCATGCAGTACATTAGATCTCCAGAACTGATTCAGCTTATAACTTAAAGTTTGTACCATTTGACCGAAGTCTTCCCATTTCCCCCAACACCCAACCCCTGGCAATCACCACTTTACTCTTTGTTTCCATGGAAACCCGCTCATTATTATGGCCCTTTTGGGTTTTCATTTTTTTACAATCTCACTTCTTCACTCCTCACTTCTAAAATAAATTACTTGCATTCAAATCCTTGTGTCTGTTTTCTGACAGGGAAATATAAATTACATTACATTTGCATCCTAAATTTTCCATAGTTTCTTGAAGTCAAGGGCTTTTCTGCATGTGTTTACTCTGAAATCCCTGATACTTAAGATGTCCCTGGCATATAGAAAACTGACTATTTTCTTAGGTCTCAAGTAGATCTGAATCTAACAGGGGAGACAGCCACACACTACAGAACAAGGTAGATGAAATTAATTTTTCTAAGAGGTATGATAAAAGTGCTATGGGAAGTTGTCACTAATTACAAATTTGCAGATCAGTAAAGGCTTCAAGGAGAAAGTGGTATTAAATTAGATGTTTGAAGTTGCCTCAGATTTTGGCAGGTACAGAAGGAGAGAAATGACATTCCAGCCAAACAAAAGAGAAATAGCAAAGTCACAGAAGTATTAAGGTATATATTATTTTGGTAGAAAATAATAACAGTCTTAAGCTGATTCTTGGGTTGCATACAGCAGGTAAAAATAGAGAAAGTAAAACAAATCTAAATTGGTCTATGGCAGCTTGGTCATTTGAGGAAGCCTCAAAGAGTGCAGGAAGAATGTTTCAGAGTTGTACACATAAAGCTATTTTTCTCATGTGACTTCTAAAAAAATACTTGCCCACGCATTGACGGTCACTTCCTTTCCTAACACTATTTTGAAAGTCTGACTCACTAATAGAGCACTTTTTTCTGAAACAAAAGACATTTATATATTTTTCTTTCCTTCTTCTTTTGTTTTTAAAGAAGACAAGGAAAAGGAACAGAAGTTTCTCTTCTTGCCTGAAGTTTTGATAAATGTCTGTATCTTGTGTTGTCCACTTTATTAGAATTCATTTCCATAAGCCCCCCATTTTGGAGGTGTCATGAAGCCCCACTTTTTTCCTGAAGAGGACTGTGATGTGAGTAGCTCATTCTCTTTATCATGGGCACACACACATTGTGGACAGGAGGATGCAGGGAAGCCGGTGAAGCACTCATAGAGCATAGTTGGGTGGGACAAGCACTATCCCGGAAACCAGAGACCTGGGGCCTAGCCTTGAATCTGCCTCACCCAGATCTTTGGCCTTGGGCAAGTCATTAAAGCGCTCACTGTCTGTAAAATAGCATCTTGGGCTCGGAGATCTCTTAGACCTCTTGTAGCCTGGACCTCCAGTGATAAAGTCAAGCTCAAAAATGAAACCGAGTCTCTCATGCATGGCACACACAGGCACATGCACTCACACAAGTTGATGGATTATAAATTTTTGAAAAAATCTATATGCAAACATCATTGCCACCAGTTCCTTCAAAATATTTATTTCCTGATGACTTGGCATAAGCCCCAATCAATTAAAATAAGCATAATCCTGCTCATATAAATAGTAGCTTTCTAAAATGCATCTGATGGCACTGGGCTTGGGGTATGTTCCATTAGTTGCTGTAAGATAACAGAATTTCATTAAGAAATGAATCACAGGCAAAAAACTAAATTCTGAATGTTTTGTATTCCCTGATGAAATGTATACACTATTCATGGATGAGAGTCTGTTTTGAAATGTAGTATTCTTTCATTGTTGTAGCACAAAACAAGAGGCTAAAAACATTGGGGTCCTTCTATAGCCATATATTCTGTATAAAGTAGTAGCCAGAGAAGCAGTCGTTTTTATTTAACTAGTAGCTTCTTTTATCACACACTTTCTATAATAAATCAAATTGTCAGTTGTTTTGTTTTTTAGTTGAAAAGTACTTGGGATAGTTCTGAGTGGCTTTTCCCTATGTAAGAATGATGGAAAGGCTTTACTTTACAGAGAAATCACTGTGGAAGCAGTGAGCTCAGGGATAGGGGAGGGCATGCGGGAGGAAGTCTTTGTGCCCAAGGGTAGCTCTTGTCTGAGAGCCCTGAACACAACAGCATTCTACTCTTAACCTTTCTTTTTCTAACTAGAAGCCTAGAGTACCAGCATTATGAAGGGAACATGGAGAGAAAAACTTCTAGGCTGAATAGATATTTTTAAAAAATGTAGGTTAGATTTAAAAAATCTTTAGCCTGATTATTTAGACATTAAATAGTTCAGGGGAATACAAAACAAACTAAACTTTCCACCTGATAGTACGTACAGTGACAGAATAATTATTTTCTTTCTAAAACATTTGAAGATGTGTTCAATGTACTTCTTAAAATGAAATTCTAGATCCACAAACATAATAATCACAAAAATGGTTCTTGTGAGAAGTGATGAGGAGGCCAGGTAGAAAACGTAACCAAGAAAGAATTAATTCCACAGTGTTTTTACTCTGTGCTAGGTAGCCGCCATTTATACTTTATATTTGTTAATTTATATAATCCTCACAAACAATTCAATGAGGTGGGCATTCTTTATTTTACAGCTGATAGAACCGAGATCCATCAAAGTTCATTGACTTGCCAAGACACCTATAGTGGTTAATGTAAGAGATCTCATTTAATTTCAAGAACTGTGCTCTTTCTAGCACTATTCTGCTTCTGCATCAGATTATATAGCTCTGCTGAAATTAAAAGTACCTACTGTACACTTATCTTCCAAGAATCAAATTGCCATGATTTAATTTGAACACAAGCACGGCAAAGTTTCCCTAACAGAGGTCTAGCACAGTTCACCCACTCCCTCACACGTGAGCACACGGGGCACAGCTGGTAGGCTTGGAGGGGCTTCAATGTGGTCTGACTACGGGTTTGATGTATCAACAGCTGATGTAAGATATTGACGGGCCACTGATGGGCCACCAGAGACCACTTGGAACCTGAGTTCCAAGCCTGTTGCCTATGGGCAGGTCCAGACTAGGGTGAAACAAAATAGGCATCTGTTTTGGGAGTAAAGTAGAAGGAACACTCAAAACTCATTAATCAAAGTAAATAATGTTTTTTAAAAATTTGCCCTCAGCTGAGGACCTTTCTTCATTGCTTTTCAGAGAGAGAGGAAGGGGGAGAGAGAAACATTAATTGATTGCTCCCTGTATGTGTCTGGACCAGGGATTGAACTTGCAATCTAAATATAATATATGCCCTGAGTGGGAATTGAATAGGCCACCCTTCGGTTACAGGATGATGCTCCAGCCAACTGAGCCACACCAGCCAGGGCAAGATAAATGATATTTTCATGTAATTTCCTAAAAAATCAAATCAGCAGATTACAGCCATGTGTTTTTGTAATTAACACAAGGGCTCTGAGTTCCAAACTGTTTCAAACAGTGGCCTTTCTGTCTCCCTCAGGATTCTAATGAAGAAGAAAGCTCTGATTCTGAGTGAAATCAGAACTAAAGATTACCTGCTGGGGCCAGGCACCCTGCATTTGGGGGTCTGGGGATGACATTTTCTCTGGTCTCACCCAGCAGGAATCTCCACCTTCTTAGGGTAGGAGCTAGACTTAGGGTGACCAAGTATTCTGGTTTTTCCAGCCCATACAGGTTTTAGCAGTGGAAGGACTGCATCCCCCAAATTCCTCAGGTCAAACTGAAACAGTTGGTCATCCTAATGAAGGAAATGTCCTCAGAGCCATACCATTAGAAAACGGATGATTTACTTGGGGCTGACTTTTAGAGTTTACATAGGTGGAATATAACATACCAAGTGGAATATTTTCATCTAAATTTGACTGTTAAAATTAGAGTCATGCTAGCCAGGGTGAAGTTACAAGGTGCTGCCATGTGTGTTCCCAGGCTACTCCAGCCTAAACCACTGTATGGGGAATCACAGTTTCAGTGAATTCCCTGGCAGATACTCCCACCTGTTATACTGGGCCCTCCAACTCACTTTAGAACCTGTTCTACCTATTTCTGAAGTCCCCAGGCAGTATTGCACCAGTGTCATCAAGCAAGTCCTCTTAGATTACATTGTTTGATAGGCCATGGGTGACCATCACTGCAATGGAGGGGTTGGGGTTTCTGAAGCAGCCATTGTCAACACTTCCTGCAGGGGTGGCCTTCTACTTTACTCAGTCTTGCTCACTGGATTAAGATTTGCTCTCCAAGTGTCTCCTTTTCACTATGTGCCCTGTGGTTTCATCTGAGTGAAAGTCTAATAGACCTCCTACACAGAGGCAAAATTACTAGGAAACTGGAGAAAGTACAGTTTTAGGGGCCTTTAAAAGGCTTTATACTAATTCTGTATTATTTTTTAAAGAAGATTCCTGGATGTATGCGATGGACTGAATTGTGTCTCTGCAAATTTCAGTTGAACTTGGGTGTGTTCAGGGTGGTATGACCATAGACTCTGCAAATTTCATATGTTAAAACCCAATCCCCAATGTATTTGGAGGTAGAGCTTTTCAGGAGGTAACTAAGGTTAAACATGTGTATAAGGCTTGGATCCCAGTCCAGTAGTATTGGAGGCCTTATAAGAAGAGGAAGACATCTCCCTCTTTCTCTTCATGTGCACACACTGAGGAAAGGCCACATGAGGATACACCAAGAAGGCATTCATTTCCAAGTCAGGACAAGCTCTCACCAGAACCTGACCATGTTGACACCCTGATCTCAAATTTTCAGCCTCCAGAAAAGTAAGAAAATAAAGTTCTGTTGGTTAAGCCACACAGTCTGAACTAAGACAATCCATTTCTTCCCTTAACCATGTATTAGCTCATTAGGAATATAAATTGGCAAATTGGAATCTTTTTCTCTGCCTTCCTCAACTGCAAATTACAGTGGTAACTAATGGTGCAGAGAAGTGATAGTAACACAGAGGTAGAGGTATTTGTTTGGCGTGAAGTTTTGATAGCAACTTAGCTAGTGGGAAGCTATTGTGAGCATTGGAAGGGACCATGGGAAGAGAATGGAAGCCATGAGATGGGAAGGAGAAACAGGTCCTTTTGTTTGAACAACCCACAGGAAACAAATCTGGGGTTAGGACAATAGGAGACGTTTCTGAACAGAGGGCAGCATAGTAAAGTGGTTTAAAGCATGGCTCCGGATTCAATACCTAGATTCACTACTGGTATCTCTGTGTAAGTGGACATGCCACTTAATCTTTCTTTGCTTTAGTTTGTGATCTATAAGGTGGAGAAAACAGAAGTAGTACCTATCACAAATTTGTAAAGACCAAATTTTATGAAACATGTAAAACACTTAGAATGATGACTGTTGCATGGAAAATGTTTAATAAATATTATACATTTATTTTATAAGTTTCTAGTTTTCCCCAAATAAATGACACTTCATCTATCCTGTTGTACAAACCCCTTGTATCTTGTAACCATATCTAATCCATCACTATGTCTTGTCACTTTTACATTCTAAATATTGTTAATCTATTTCCTTCCATCTCTACTACAGAGTACAGGTTTTTTTCTTTCTTTATTTTCCTGGGAAATAAAGTGTTTTTCCTATTCTACTAGAGAGCAAAGAGTGGATAAAAATCTTTGCAATGAACTTAGATTTGCACCATTTACTGCCTAATTCAAAATTCATGCATGCATAGCCTCCTAATTCATCTGGCATTGTCCTTCTCTGTCAACCATGGGTTCTCTACACCATAGGAAGGGTGGGTTTTTCAAGAGCAAATCTGATCATATCAGTCTTCTCCACATCATTCTCAAGCTTAAAACTCTTCATGATTTCTCATTGCATTTACGATGAAAATCAAGTCTGACCTTTAACTACCTCCCCTTTCTCCCTCAACTATTCTTCACATCACTCCTATACCAGCCATTTATTATCTGTTCCCTTCTCTCCCACCTCCTCTCCTTTCATCCCCAGGTAAAATGCTAAGTTCCAAGAGGGCAAGGATCTTTCTCTCTCTTCACGGATGCATCCTCAAGACTTAATATAGTGCCTGATATATATAAAAAGTACAAACGGTATTCAGTTAGGATTTATTGAATGAGTACATGAAGGCTTATGCAATCCATATGAACTGGGAAGTATATATCATCGAAGGAGGCAGTAGAGTGGTTTTCATATATACCTGCTTTTGCTGAGGCTGGAAGGTACAGAAACAGGAAACCAAACAGACTAAGGGTTTGTTTTGTTCCCTGGGGGGAAAATCTACTTAGAAACTGGTCCTTTTTACTCCCCAGTTCATAGTATGTCCTGAGATTAATTATAATATTTTCAATTTGGATGATATTTCAAATTTTTTAAAATATCTGTGTTATATGTTATCTCACTGTAATCCCTATTTTACAATGAGAAAACCAAAACTCAATGAGGCAGAAACTTGCCCAATATATCCCATTCAGGAAATATGATGTTACAGAATGGTATCCAGGCTTTCTAATTTCCTATGCTTTCTCATCACACAGAGAAGACAGAAAAGGAATATACCTTTAAGGGGACAAAAGGTGGTGTGTGTGTGTGTGTGTGTGTGTGTGTGTGACATCCAGAATGTGATGTCTGTTGGTAGACCAATAGACCAAGATCAGAGGACAAGAACAGGGAAAAATTGTTAGAGCTGAAGGGGGTCACTGCCGTTTCAGTGACCTCCATATACTGATCAGTATGCAAAACATCTTTTAAAGCATAAAATGATATCTAAAGTGTATTTCAGTTTTCATTTGTGCCATAAAATTTAGGGTTAGTAAGGGGATTTATTATTATTTTCCCTGTTTCTTATGATACGATAACCTGTGTAGAAAGTTAAGGTCAATACTAAAAACATGTCATTGTTTTTCAATAGTTCTCAATATTAGCCAGCAGTTTTAGCCTTTGTTCTCATGTATTTACCAGATGTTTTATTTCTGAGATATTTTTTGAAGTGTCAACCTTAAATCACTTAACCATTTCATTTCTATATTTTCCCTAGCAACTGTTCTATTGAGTGTCTAAAAATTGTCCCTTCTGTGTTTAAAATCAAAATAGGAAGTAAAAAAATAAAGAAGATATATATATATATATAAATTATAAGAATCCATGCTATGCTCTAAGAAAATGAAATATATATTCCTAGTAAACATATACATACACATATACATTTGGAATTCATATATTTATTAATTAATAATGGCTTTATTGAAATGATTCAGGAAAATATCAATCATTAAGTACATACTATATACATGTTACTTTGCTAAATGCTGAAACATTTTCAGGAAGTGGGTATATTATTAACCTAATTTTACAGCTAAGAAACCAGAAGCTTGTGAAAGTTAAATAACATAATCAAGTTCCCACAGCTAGTATATTCCAGACAAGATAGGAACTGTGTCTATCACTTTCTTATACACCAGTAATGAAAAGTGGAATTTGAAATTAAAAACACAATGCCATTTATATAAGCAGCCCCAAAATGAAATACTTGGGTGTAAAGCTAACAAAATATGTATAAGGATATCTGAGAAAAACTGTGATGAAACAATCAAAGAAAAACTAAATAAATGTTCATGGAAAGAAAGACAAAATATTGTCAAGGTTGCAGTTCTTCCCACAATCATCTGTAGATTCAATGCAATCAAAACCAAATCTCAGCAAGTTATCTTGTGGTTATCAACAAACTAATTCTAAAGTTTATTTCAGAAGCAAAATACCTCCAAAAGCTAACACAATATTGAAGGCAGGGAACAAAGTTGAAGGATTAACACTACCTGACTTCAATACTCACTACAAAGCTTCAGTAATCAACACAGTATGGTATTAGTAAAAGAACAAACACATCAATAGAACAGAAGAGAGAACCCAGAAATAGACCTCCATGAATATAATCTTGGACAAGGAAACAAGTGGACCTTCACGAGAAAAAAAAAAAATGAATCTTCACACAGACCTTACAACCTTTACACAAATTAACTAAAAATGGATCACTGACCCAAATGTAAATGAAAATTATAAAATTCCTAGAAGATAACATGAAAGAAAACCTAGATGACTTTGAGTATAGATACAACACCAATGGCATAAGCTTTGAAGGACACAGTTGATAAAGGACTATTATCTTAAATATACCAAGAACTCCTAAATCTCAACAATAAGAAAACAAACAACTTGATTGAGAAATGGGCAGAAGATCTCAACAGACACCTCACCAAAGAAGATATACAGAGAGCAAATAGGCATATGAAAAGATTCTCAACAACATATGTCATCAGAAAGATGCATATTAAAACAACAAAATACCACTATGCACTTATTAGAATGGCCAAAATCTGGAACTGACATTATGAAATGCTGATCAGGATGAGGAGCAACAGGAATGCTTATTTATTGCTGGTGGGAATGCAGAATGTTACAACCACTTTAGAATAAGCTTGATGATTTCTTACAAAATGATATATACTCTTGCCATATGGTCCATATTATGCTCCTTGGCATTTATCCAAAGGTGTTGAAAGCTTAGGTCTGCATAAAAACTGGCACATGGATGTTTATAGCAGCTTTATTCATAATTGACAAAACTTGTAAGTAACCAAGATGTCCTTTAGTAGGTGAGTCAATAAATAAACTTTGGTACAACCAGATAATGAAATATTATTCATTGCTAAAAAGAATTATGCTATGAAGCACAAAAAGACATGGAGTTACCTTAAATGTGTATTATGAAGTGAAAGAAGCTAGTCTAAAAATACTACATAATGTATGATGTCAACTATATGATCTTCTGGAAAAGGTTAAACTATAGAGACAGTGAAAAGATCAGTGGTTGTTGCAGGGGATGGGGAGTGGGGGGAAATGAATAGGCAGAGCAAGCAGGGTTTTTAGGTCAGTGAAACTATTGTGTTTGATACTATAATGATGAATACATGTTATTATATATTTGTCCAAATCCATAGAATGTACAACACTGTGAGTGAACTGTAATATAAAGTATGGACTTTAATTGATTATGATGTGTCAATCAAGGTTCATCAATGTGAACGAATGTACCACTCTGGTTGGGGGAAGTTGATAATCGGGAGATAATGCATGAGGCAGGAGGTATATGGGAAATTATATGTAGCTTCCCTTCAATTTTGGGGTAAACCTAAAACTGTTCTAAAAATAAACTTAATTTGAAAAACTCAGGCAGGAAAGATAAACTTCCTAGATAGAAGAGTATTCCCTAGGAATGGGAGTACCTGGTTTCCTTGCTAAAATCTCCAAACTGTTAAGATCCATTTAGTATACAATCTAATAAAATTCCCAGTGGTAAAGAACTGATCATTAGGGCAGATCTAGGCATAGTGACAGCTCTGGAAGAGGGGGAGAATTCGGATAACATAAAGATGCTGGATGTCTTTCAAGTAAAGAAAAATAGGCAGGGACTTCCAGTTAAGATGGAGACATAGGTAGATATGCTTGGCCTCCTTGTGTAACCACAGAGAGAATTACAACTATTTCTCAAAACAACTAGCACCAGAATGATCAGAAAATTGAGTTATATGGAAGTCTGACAACCGTGGATTTAAATGAATCCACATTCATCCAGAGGAGTGAGAGGGGTGGAGTTGTTCAGAGGGGCAGAGAGGCATGGAGATGTGGTATGGCACAGAGAGGTGGTGGTGGCAGTATGGGCGGTCCCACATTCACCCGGGATGGGTAAAAATTGGGAGGCCTATCTTGGGAGTGAGTGATCCCAGCCCCAGGTTAGACCACACAGCCCAGAATTCCAGTGCTGGGAAGATAAATCCACATAACCTCTGGCTATAAAAACCAGTGGGAGTTGGGGTAGCAGAATAAACTGTTGTATTTTCAGGAGAGTTTGTTTAAGTGGCTTGCACAGACTTAGAACATACACAAACCCACCCACACTGGGATTCACCACCAGGGCAGCAGCTGGAAGGGCACCAGTCACACAGGGTGAGTGCTAGGCAAACCTCCAGAGGTCGGACAGCAGCATAATCCCCTCTGAGCCCTCCCCGCCACCATGTAACCACAAAGTGGTGAAATGGGTTGCCCCACCCTGGTAATTACCTAATGTTCTGCCACACAATTTACAGGTGCCTTTTCTAAGACAGGGTGTCAAAGCAGCTCTATCTAATACACAGAAACAGAAGGGCTTTTGAATTGAGGAGACAAAGAAATACGGCCCAAATTAAAAAACAGAACAAAACCCCAGAAAAAGAACTAAATGAAACTGAGATAACCAACCTATCATATGCAGGGTTCAAAATACTAATGATCAGATTGCTTAAAGAACTCACTGAGTATGGCAAAAATATAAGGGAAGAAATGAAAGTTACTCTAAGAGATATAAAGAAAAATCTACAGGGAACCAACAATGAGGAGGAGGAAGCCAGGAATCAAACCAATTATTTGGAACACAAGGAAGGAAAAAGCATTTAATCAGAAGAGAAGGAAAAGAAAAAGAATTAACAAAAACAAGGACAAGCCTAGGAACTGCTGAGACTTTAAATATACCAACATCTGAATCATGGGGGTGCCAGAAGGAGAAGAAGAAGAAGGAGAAATTGAAAACTTATTTGAAAAAATAATGAAAGAAAACTTCTCTAATTTGGTGAAGGAAATAGACATACAAGTTCAAGAAACAAGAGACTCCCAAATAAGTTGGACCCAAAGAAGAACAAACCAAGATACATCATAATTAAAATGTCAAAGGTTAAAGATAAAGAGAGAATCTTTAAAGCAGCAAGAGAAAAGCATAGAGTTACCTATGGAGGCATTCCCATAAGACCCTCAACTGATTTCTCAAAAGAAACTTTGCAGGCAAGATGGGACTGGCAAGAAGTATTCAAAGTGATGAAAAGCAAGGGCCTACAACCTAAATTAGTCCAGCCAGCAAAGCTATTTAGAATGGAAGGACAGATGAAGAGCTTCCCAGACAATAAAAAGCTAAAGGAGTTCATCACCACCAAACTAGTATCTTATGAAATGTTAAAGGGTCTTCTTTAAGAAGAAGAAGGAAGAGGAGAAGGAAAAAAGGGAAAAGGAAGAAGAAGAGGAAGGGAAAGTGGAGGGGGAGGAGGGGGGAGGAAGAAGAAGGAGAAGAAGAAGAAGGAAGGTTAAATATATGATGATAAAATGGCATTAATTACATATTTGTCCACAATTAAATCTAAAAAACAAAATAAATAAACTAGCAGAACAGAAACAGATTCATAGATACAGAAAATATTTTAACTGTTACCAGATAGAAGGTGGGTAGCTGGATGGTTGAAAAGGTGAAGGGATTAAGAAGTACAAATTGGCTGTTACAGAACAGTCATGGGGATGGAAAGTACAGCATAGGGAATACAGTCAATAACATTCTAATAACTATGTATATTGTCATATGGATGCAAGATTTATCAGGATAATCACTTAGTAAGTTATGTAATGTCTAATCATTAGGGTATACACCTAAAACTAATACAATGATGTATGTCAACTATAATTAAAAATGATTTAAAAATAAACAAAATTTAAAGATAAAATAAAGTAACATAAATATAAGAAGGAAATTGGTACTATATATGTTCATCTTGGATAGTAAAATTTTAGCACAGAGAAAGATTAAGCAAAGGTGAAAAATATATGGCAAGGTGAAAAATATTTATAGTGTACATGACAGAAGTTAATATTCAGTGTGAAAGAGAGAAGAATCTTATGATTAGGCTTGGAAGTTGCCTGGGCAAAGAGCATTTCCTACAATATAAATAAATCCACAGATGCATATTGTTTGTCTTCAGTGCTCTACCTTAGTAAATGAATAGAAAACATAAAGTAAAATTATTGTGATACTAACCAGAATGTGAACAATTTCATAATATACACATCTTTATGAAGAAGTCTTACAAATCAGTAAGAAAATGCAAACACCTCAATTGTAACTAATGGAGATAAATAATCAATTCACAAAAGTATAAGTAGACAAAAATATGAAAGATTTAAAAAATCTAACTGACAATGATTAAAAGAATGATAAAATCCAATATGGGATGAAATGTAGAAAAATTGACACTCCTATACACTTTTGTCAATACAAATTATGTCAGCTTTTCTGTATCACAGACTCTTATACTGCAAATTAAAGATGACCTCGAGCCCTGACTGGTGTGGTTTAGTTGGTTGGGCGTCGTCCCACAAAGTGAAAAGTCACTGGTTCGATTTTTGGTCAGGACACATGCCTGGGTTGCAGGCTGGGTACCAGGTCAGGGTGTGTTCAAAGAGGCAATTGATCAATGTTTCTCTCTCACATCAATGTTTCTCTCCCTCTCCTTCTCCCTACCTTTCCGTCTCTCTAAAATAACTAACTAACTAACTAACTAAATAAATAAATAAATAAATAATCTTTAAAAAAAGATGACCATGATATTATCAAAGAGAAGCCAACTTTGAAGAAAACATAATGTGTCTCTGATGATATGAGGAAATTTTTGTTGTTAATGATTGATATTGATGTTTTGGTTTGTTTTGTGAAAGAGTTCTTATCTTTTAGAGGTAAATATTGAAGCATTTATAGATAAAATGACAGATCATCTGGATTTGATTTAAAATAATTTGAGGCGAAAGGCATAGGGTAAGGTATAGCCAAGGCAGGATGGCCATCTCTTGATCACTGTTGATTACACATGGAGTCTTATTTTTCTACATTTTTATATGTCAAAAAATTCCATAGTAAGTTTTTGAACTGTTTATATACTAACATCCAAATTTGTATGAAATAAGATCAAGTACACACTACACATAGGAAAAAATGACAGATGAAAAGATACCACAAGTTAACAGTAATTAACTTGGGGGCAATCTTCATTTTTCTCCCCTTTGCTTTCCCATATACGCTGAAATTTTCACGGTAAATGTAAATTACTTTTATTGCCAGGAAAATAGTTTTTACAAACTGCATTCAGTGCAGTCACCTTAATCTTAGAAAATAGGAGTCATGAAAGACAAATTAATATATTTTTGTAGGAGACATTATTATCCCCAAATATTTCACCATTTTAATATTTTTTCCTTCACTCCATCTGCTTTCAATTCAAGAATGTCAGGCATATTGTTCATTGCTTTAGATTCACTTTTCTTTCAAAATTTATTTCCAATTCAATTTGTTTTTTTGTTTGTTTGTTTCCTTATTTGGTACATCCCAATGTTAGACCTTCATTTTAACTAACCACAATTACACATTGTTAACTAAGTCCAACATTTTATCACTTACGCTTTCATCTGAAACCAATGAGCATTGATGATATAAGCTATAAGCAACATAGAGAAAGATAAAAAGTGTGCCTTAAGATATTTCAATTACTCATGCAGATATCATTGTAATGGGACTTGTAAGCGGTAATGTTAGGGTCCACCAAAGTAAAGTAGGACTGTGCTTTCAATGAATTTTTAAATAGCAGTGAACTATATTCGTCCCTTGCACTTTGGCAGAGCACAGTATTATAAGAGCAAAGGGAAAAGTGAGTTTATAATGTTTGAGGGAACAAAGTTGGTCCCTTTGTCTCCTCCTCCCATCAAGGTTGCTAAATACTTGTTTTGTAATGATAATAACAGTCTGATGATTATCATTATTATTATCACAAAACTGTACTGAGCATATTCCATTTATAATCACTGATTGTTACAATCACTGCTATAGGTTTATATTAATAACCCTCCATTATAGGAAGAAACTCAGAGAAGATTAAGTCTGTAGTTCGAAGTTGCAAAGTCTAGATTCAAATACTGTTTCTATCTTATGCCAAAGCTGTGATTTTTTATTCTACCACACATCATTTATAGACAGAGCACATTATGTGGATTGATGGGGAATCAGAGGAAAAATAGTGGGGGCAGGGCAGCACGAGATATGGAAAGATTAAAGGAGAATAAATACTCATTTCAGCTGTGATAGTTATTCTTACTCTAGTTTTTCAGCAATGAATGTGCATTAAAGGAATTTATAACAATGTTTTCAATTTACAAAGGTATCCCTCTTGCCATTTGCTGCATACCAGTGTGTACTAGGATGATTCATGGATTCAGAGAATATTAAAACTAGTTGGAACAATAGAGTCATCTAATAGAATCTTTCCTTTTTTTAAAAAAAGTGAGAATATTGTGAAGTGTTTCTTCATCTATAAGCTCAATTGCTGTTGCTATTTATGGTACCACAAAAACAATTGGTATGAATTTGATTTTGTTTGAAAACTCCTCCAGTAGCACATATACTCTGAGTACAGTGAGTATCACATACATTTGAGTAAATAAGTTACAGAAGGGGTAAGACACTGAACTGGAACTAGAAGCCTGAGGGTTTCTAACAAGTTGTGTGAGTTTGATCACTGAAACCAGCAATTTTCAACTGATGTGCCACAAGAGTTTCTAAAACATGCAATACCTGACTATTTTAGTCAGGGGCACTGACCTCTTTTTCCTTAGATTGTCAAATTTAATCAAATGACAACAACCAACACAATAGCCTTCTAGTGTGAATGAATCAAAATTACCTATTTTTGTCAGATGGTAAAAAAATATATTTTTGGTGTGCCACAGAATTTTAGTAATTAGTTTATGTGTGTCACAAAATGAAAAAGATTGGAAATTGCTGACTTAAGTTGTCAGATTACTATTGAGTAGGTAAAAGTAATTGGACTGAATTACCTTCTCTTGGGCTCTGTAGGGAAAAAGGACTTTAGAGTTGTATTGAGGATGTAGCTCCCTTGCTAACACAACATGAGGATGTTATGATTAGATTTGGAGGTAACCTGGACAAATAATGCTGTCTCAAAATATAAGCAAATCAACCCTGGCCAGGAGTCTCAGGTGGTTAGAACATTGTCTTGTGCACCGAAAGGTTGCAGGTTCGATCCCAGTCAGGACAAATACCTATATTGTGGGTTCAGTCATGTACATGAGGCAACCAATCCATGCTTCTCTTTCATATCAATGTTTGTCTCTCTTTCTTTTTGCCTTCCTCTTTCTCTAAAATCAATAAAAACATATCTTCAGGTGAGGATTAAAAAATATATGTATGTTTATATTGAAGCAAATCCATGAGTACATAGTCTATATCCCTAATGTTCTGGATCAGTAAATGAATAGAAAACATAATGAAGTCTACAGCATTACTAGGCAGAGTGTGAACTGTGTATGTTATCCACAGACTTTTCCTATAAATAGACATTTTTAACTCAGTTCAGCTAGAGTAAACTTAACCAAGCTGAGAAGAAATCAGAGTGAACAGGAAACTGACACTCTGGGATCTGAGGCAATTGACACTGAGTGAGCCACAAAAAGAGTCAAAAGCATTGATTTACTTAAGAAATTGATTAAAGAAAAAAAAATAGTTATACACTATTTCATATATGCCTCCAATCACATATTTTAAAATTAACTTCATGTACGATTTTACTTCCATATTTGGTTCTATTGATTTGTAAATAAGGGATATAACTAATTATTAATATTCTATGTCAAATGAAATCTAATTCTAGAAAATCTGAAAGAAGCTAATTAAATAGCTATCTATTCAAACACCTGACTCATGTAATAGTTAAGAGATTTTGGCATTAGCTATACTTTCAAAGTCTTTGAGAGAATGCTTCAATATTAAAAATGTGATGTTCAACACCAAAACACCCCAAACAATCCAATAAAAAATAGGTAAAGAACCTGAATAGACATTTTTCCAGAGAGGACATATAGATGGCCAATAGGCATATGAAAAGATGCTCAATGTCACTAATATCCAAGAAATGCAGATTAAAACCACAATGAGATATCACCTCACATCTGTCAGAATGACTATCGACAATAAATCACCAAACGATTGTTGGAGAAAAGGGAACCCTCATGAACTATTGGTGGGAATGTAGACTGGTGCAGCCACTGTGGAAAACAGTATACAGTCTCCTTAGAAAATTAAAAGTGGAACTGCCTTATGACCTAGCAATTCCATTTCTGGCAATATATCCTAAGAAACCCAAAACATTGATTCGAAAAAACACGTGCACCCCTATGTTCATTGCAGCGTTATTTACAATGGCCAAGATAAGGAAGCAGCCCAAGTGTCCATCAGCAGATGAGCAGACAAAAAAGCTGTGGTACATGCACCCGATAGAATACTACTTGTTCATAAAAAGAAGGAAATCTTACCTTTTGCAACAGCACGAATGGCCCTAGAGGATAGTATGCTAAGGGAAATAATCCAGCCAGAGAAAGATAAATACCATATGATTTCAATTATATGTATAATCTAATAAAATCAACTCCAAAATAGAAAAGACTCAGATACAGGGAACAGACTGACAGCTGTCAGGGAGGAGAAAGTTGGGAAACTGGGTGAAGTAGGTGAAGGGATTAACCAAAAACAAAACAAAACAATGCAATGTACAGATCATGTATCATAGTAATGTACACTTGAAACCTATATGACTCTGTTAACCAATATCATCACAATAAATTTAATTTAAAAAAAAAACACCTCATAGACTTAGACGCCAGTATAGTGATTACCAGAGGGACAAGGAGGTGGGACAGGTAGAAAAGGGTAAAGAGGGGGATAAATGCTGACAGAAGGAGACTAGGATATCAGTGGTGAACACAATACAATATACAGATAATGTATTATAAAATTGTACACTTGAAACTTATTTAATTGACCAGTGTAACCCCAATATAAGTCAATAAAAATGTGATGTTATTCTCATGGTGTTATCACAAGTGGCAGGCACCACCAGATTCTGGAAATCTGAATCTGCAAATCTGTGGCAGTCTTATTATTTTACTATTCCCACTCACAAATTTGGAGACAGCCTTTATGCTCTTTCATACATGCCTAATTCTTTGACTCAAATGGCATGGATAGTAACACAGCAGACGAGGAAAATATTAGCAATAGCTCAGTCTGCTAAGTAGTGACCAAGCTTATTTTGAGGAGAAAAAAAAAAGTTAGCACTATTTTAAGACCCATTTACTCCAAAACATTGCATTTTTCCTTCATTTGGCAATCCTGTTCTCCTTTAAATACTTCTTCACAGTGTTTTTATGTATTTACTAAACCAAATTCTCAGGTATGTTGTAGATAAATATAACTAGAAGTTACGTGAACTGCTTTACCTACATTATCTGATTTATTAGTAATTATACAGCTGTCTTGCTAAGAAATATTGGAAGTGTTTATTTTTCAGAGTGAGAATCTGGTGTTTAAATTGATCCTCTGAAAATAAAATCAAGCTCTGAGAAATTTCCCAGAGGCTAAATAAAATCAGGGAATTTAAAATGTGGTTGTGGGTGCTTGTTTCATAGATAAAGCCCTCCCAGTACTACGCATTTCCATGTGCCCACTAAGTTGAATAGCCCAGCAGTTCCATGGACCATATTGCTACAGTCTAATATACTCGTATATACTAATTTACTAATACCCAGATATAATAATGTTACTAAGAGAACCAAGCAATGTTGGTGATGTCATTGGGTACCATGGTACCACAGTGGACATAAGGGATAGACAGCAAGGAATGAAATAGGAGGAAGAAATAAGGTAGAAGACAAATATGCAGGTATAATGGAGACCCCCCTGCCAAAAAAAGGAGGAATAATTGTAGCAAAAACTAGAGAAAAGGAATTTAAAATGTAACAGAATGGTAGTGAGAAGGACTTGGCAGTGCAACTTACTCTCTTATGAAATTGACCTATAGTCTGTCATCATAAAAGATTTTCACAGCCAGAAGTCATGGGGACCTATCTCCCTGGCACTGGAGCTGTGGTCTGTCTGGGAAGCCTGGTTTAGGGCTAGGATCCCTTGCTCCTCAGGAGGGACCTCTGCAGCCATATATTCCTCCCAATCTTTTTGTGCTGCTTGTGTGTTGGGGACTGCACTGCCTGGTTTGAGAAGCTGTAACCCCCCATGGCTAAGGCTGAGTGAAAGACCTTGGGAACCTAAGCCACTAAGGAGACAAAGCTTATCTCCCTGGCAGGGACACTGCCTCTGCCCCTTTTACGTCACCCTGCTTGGCCCCAAGAGTGGCTGGTTAGCCAATGCAGGTGAGATTCCTCAAGGGAGTAATGACTTAAGACAGGGACAGTCACAAAGGGGCCCCTAGGGGAGGACTTGGAGGCTACAGTGAAAGGTGGTGTTGGACCCTTGCCCCTCGGCTTTGACATAGCCTAAGTCCTCATTCTGTCTGCAAGAAGTCTTCTAATCACTTGGCTGCCTTACTTCCCCCACCTGACTTAAGCCTGAAACAATGACAGAGGGTGGTGCAGCACTGTGCTGGAAAGGGTGGGTTCCCTGGGGTGATCAGACCTAAGAAAGAATACATAAAATCTTGTGAAACCTGCTTTGCTAAGAATGCTTTCAGTTTTCTGATAAGGGTCCAAGCATGAAAGGAGTTTGTTTCCCAAAGTTTTATAGCCCTTTAGGTAACTGACCCTGACTCAGAATAAACCCTCAGAGTTCTTTGAACGTTATTTATTGTTTGATCCTTACTGTTGACAATGATTGATGAGCTTTGCCTGTATTCCTGTGCAAACTGAACCCAATAAAAGCCCATTGAGGAAAATGTTCCTGGTCCTTCTCCTTTGAGAGATTGACCACCTTTCCTCCCCAAGCAGATCACATCTTGGTAGACTTATTCACATCCATGGTGGCCGGGGGGCCCTGTGGGTGGGGGCCCCCAACACAGGTGAGTATGGGACCAGCCCCTTCCATGTTTCCACCCTTCCTACCATTCTTGATGTGGCTTCTTCTTTAATTCCCTAGTTGTAGGACTTCCATTCAACCAGATTTCAGGCAGCTCTGAATGATGGTGGTTCTGTAATTTAGTTTGTAATTTGGATGTGGTTGGGGGAGGAGGTATCTACTTCATTGACTTCTGCTGCCACCTTGACTGAAGTTACTTCATTTAAAAACCTTAACTCAGTCTGAAATTATTGTAATATGATACATGAATTATAAATTTACCTTCATCACAATATGTTAGCTAATTATTCTACTACAGTTGAGTAGACCATTTTACCCAATGATATGCCTTCTTCATCACTTAAAATATTTTACATATTGAATAATTTCAAAGTACACATTATATGTTATAAAATATATATCAAAAATAGAGACCTAAGATAATGTCCAGTGTGGTCAGTTGATTGGAACATTGTCCCATAACCAAAGAGTCGTGGGTTTGTTCCCTGGCATGGGTGCGTTCAGTCCCTGGTCCATGTGTGTACGATCTCTGGGCAGGGCACACACAGGAGGCACCCAGTTGATGTTTCTCTCTCTCACTCCCTCTCCCATTCCTTTCTCTGTTAAAGCAATGAAAAAATGTCCTTGGATGAGGGAAAAAAAGCAGGGATCTCAGAAATAGGACAAGTTTTAACTGAGAGTAGAAAGAAGGCAGTCTAAATAGGGTTGATGGAATGCCTCACTGGCATTTTGGGGAAAAAATCCTAAACATGTTTAGGGAATTAAAAAGAACCTTATATGTATGGAAAAGAAAAATGACACTTGTGAACTGCCAGTTTTTCCCGTCTCACAAGTTTGCTGAAGACTTATCAGAGAACAGAGCCTGCTCTTCCACACTCACCTCTGGGTACAAGCCCTGTACCTTTCACTTATTCGGTATTTATTTAGCTCCATTATGAATTCACCATTTTGCTAGGTGCTTATTATACACAAAAAAGAGAATATGATTTAGTCTGTGTTCTTAAGGAGTTCAAAATTTCATTGGCTACATTTTTTCATTGTGTTGGAATTATCTTCATGGGACTAATTCTCTTTCCAGACTATGGCCTTCTGCAGCACAGTCTAGAATGGTGCATTCACATTCTACTATCTAGTGTTTAAAATAAGTCTTGACATATAGTAGCTGCTGATCAATAAATATTTGCTGGATCCTCTAGGAGAAGAATCCCATTATTTCTAGGGTCATTCATATTCAAATCCATCTGCCAAGAGAAGATAAGAACCATCTACTAAGCATTCGTTGTTGCAAATGAGTGACTTTTTCCTCCTGCTAAGGTTATTTTTTCAATGTCACCATGTCAGATAACTGTTTTTTTTTTTTCTCCTAAAGATCCACCTCTACCTCCCACCATGTCCTCCTCCCCTCAAAGGCTGACCTGTTTTCATTCAATAAATGGTCTCCAGCTACCCAGTCTTCTTGCTATGATGTTTTCTCAGACTGGCTAGAATCCTGTACAGAAAGTCTTTAGTCCTCTCAAGGCAGCCTACTGTGATATACTCTCCTCTCCTTTGGCTTCCTATAACTCCTCATTCCCTTCACACCTCAAGCCCATGGTGGAAGCCAACTGGCAGCCAGTAGCCCTGCATTCTTAATCATCTTTCCTGGTTCCAAAACATGCTCTGGCCACTCCTTTTTGAATAATCTATTTGCAAATACAACTGCTTCACATTATACTTTTAAGTGTGACCTCTATTTGTTTGCTATCAATATATCATCATCATCATCATCATCATCATCATCATTACTTTTCCTCAAGAGCTGTGCATGTGGAGGTAGGGAAGGAAGACAGGTTGGGTTGGCAGGGTACTTGTGCACGTGCAGAACAGTTTTATGTCTGAAGGTATCTGAGAGCTGAAAAGTAGTTCCAAAAACTGAAGTGATACGTTGACAGAGGAATCAGTAAAAATAAGAAAGGTACACTTTGCATACCCTAAAAAAGAAATGTGTTCAGAAAGTATGGTGATCGGTTGATGAGCCACAGTGAGTCAACACATTTCCTTTTTTACTCATTTTACCCCGACGTTAACTATTCCTGTTCTGGGACTCTCAATGGTTCTGTGTTCCTTGACAAGCTTCCAAGAAAACCTATTGGCTATTATTATTTAAAGATGATGTTATCCATTGTAAATAGAGAATTTTATTCTGCACATAATTAGTTGAGCTACAAAAACCCTGTTAAACTTAGGAACATAGCCTCAGACTTTCCAGAGTAAGTTAATAAGGACTCCAAAATGACATAATTCACTGATTTTTTATTTTCCTTCATTCTTGTGGTGCATTTGGTATTTACTTTAATTGTAAACATAAACTCTAAACCTTAGGAAATAAAACAAATAATACAATGTTACTTTTGGTCACTTGACTCAGGTTCTGCTAGATCTTTCACCTAGTGCTTGCTACTGTGTTACCCTTACATTATAGATAAATAATGCAAATAAAAATATCCTAGACATTGTATTTATTTTATTTCTTCTTCTATTCAATAAGCTTTTATGAGAACTAATTAAATAATAGATTTATGATAATTAGGTGCTGAGGAAGATAATTAAATAAGACACATTTTTTCTCAAGGTACTTAAATGAAGATTGATGGACTGTGATAATGAATTTTATTAAAAATAAAGTCTCCTGCCACTTATGTTACAAAGATATTGGAAGAACTATTTTACCTTCATTGCATGCTTTTTATATTTATTTATTGATCTAAACTTCTTGGTTATTCGTTTTTAATATTATTTCACTAAAGTATCTTTTCTTTTTATTACATTTATTGGAATAACATGGGATCATATTAAAATTATGGATGTGCCATAAGATAATATAGGTTTCAAGTGTGCATCTCTATGATACAGGATCTGTGTGTTGCACTGTGTGCCCACCATCCACCAAACCTTTTAAAGTGGCTGTGGTGGGAGCAATTTCAAGGGCATTACAGAGATTGGAAACCAAGCTGTGTATGGTTGTTGGTGTTTTTTGGTGGTGAGAGATACATATGAATTAACATGTCCTACATTCTCAGACTCCTTTCTTAGTATTAATGTTTTTATAATGTTACCCCAGTCGTGAAATTCATCTCTAGTGTAGCAAGTTCAGACACAATAAACACAGGTTTGATTTTTCTTGTGTTGTAAGGAAAATGTAGGAGAGTCCTTACATGTGTGTGGCCAAGGATGGCATGTGTATAAGCTGTTAAAATAGCTGTGATAAGTACTTGATGTCACTTACCTTAACATCTTGATAGTGCAGTAAATTTTCTGTATGTTGAATCTATCGTATGGAACCAATAGTGCTATTTCATCATTCCCCACTGAAAAAAGTTTAGCATAGAGATGTCAGTTCCAGGGAACTAGGAACTCATGCTTTAAAGTCACTATTTAATTCATGACTTTGCTATTACTCTGGTCTCCTTGCATTTCCTCATGGTACTCCATTTCATTAATAATAGAAAAGTCTTAAGTCTCAACACACTTGATTTGTATGTACTTAAGTTCTTTTGGCTGGCAATTGCTGATATTCCTCCCCATCTGTTTCTATTTATGATGATACCACTGTGTTTTGAAAAGATACATATTTTTAGGAAGCAATAAGAGAGCACTTTTTTATCAATTCTATATTAGTAGAAATGTTTGGTTTTATTCAGTTTTTGAAGACCAAATAATAGATTTGAACATTTTTTTTTTTTAGTAGTGCACATAGGTTCTTAATTTTGCCTCTCTATAGAGGAGTGCTGGCACTCTTGGAGAGTTAGGTCCCCCATGTCCTGTTGCTTATAGTTCTCACAAGGCCCTGCAAATGTCCATGCTAACCAGGCATGAGTTCATATATTCTATAAATGAATTAGTAAATAAATGTTAATTAAGCAGCACTCTAGCCTGTAACTGTGAATGAAAACCAAAAGTAATACTGATTCTCAAGAGGAGATGAATTAAGATCTTAAAGATTTAAAATTCAAATGGACAATTGTTCCTTCATTTTATGAGAAGTAAAAGTATCTTCATAACACAGACAACAGTATGGTAGTTTCCATAGGAGAGGGGGTGGGGTGGTAAAGGGTAAAGGGGACCAAATAGGTGGTGACAGAAGATGATTTGACTTTGGGTGCTGGGCACACAACATAATGTATAGGTCGTACATCATAGAAATATACACTTGAAACCTATAAAATTTTAACCCCAATAAATTTAATAAAATAAAACAAACAAACAAACAAACAAACAAACAAAAAATGTACCTCCATTTGTCCCTCACATAAGACAGTCCAATGTTAGACATGTTGAGAGCTTGGACTACTTAGAAAATGACTTACAAGCACATGTAAAAGATCCAGTGGCTTTTTGTGAAGTCTGTATTATCTTTTTTTTTGAAGAACATGGTTGTGTATAAAAAAACTAGATTAATTACTCTACTGAAATTAAGTTTTCTTATTTTATTTTATATACTACCAAATCATTCTCTTATTTGAAATACTTAAGATGCTCTTGAATATATAATATGCACACAAAGAAGCTACAGAAAAGTGCAATGGTCCAAGGGCCAAATGAATGCTTTTACTCTTAAAGACTTCATAGAAGGAGATACTCTTTCCTTGTCATACATTATGCTGAAACTCTTCCTTACTCATGTAAGAACTTAAGCAAGTAAGAACCCCCAGCACACAAATTTTTCTAGTTAGATATTCTATTTTATAAATCTCAGAAGTGAATAGGTAAAATGGCAAGCATTTTGTTTAGAAATAGTTTTGAAATTTGTGTTTTTAAATATTAAATATTATCAGTTAAAAACTTCATTCAAAAGCACCAGACATAGCTTCTTTTTTAGGATGGGAAGAAGGAAGCTTGCTTCCCTCACCCGCCCCCTCAACCTGGTTCTTAAATTAACTTGGCTACAGAAACCAAACTGTTCTAAGCTGCTATAAATAACCAAAAAATGATGTTCTGCATTTTTTGAAAGCATACATTTTTTTTTCAAATATTAATGCTTTAATTTCAGGAGAGTGGTCTTTAAAGAGAGAAGCCAAATGCATCTTTAAAAAGCCAAGAATATCATTTCCTCTCTCTCATTAATATGTTCTTGGCATTGATAAAAACATCTTATTTTAGATAACCTCTTACTAATGTCCTCCACAAAACTCCTGGCCATCTGCATTCTTTCCATATGTCTGTGTCAGTGGTTATTGGCCATACAGGTTAGTTATTGTTTACAAAGATACATTTTTTAAGTGAAAAATATGTTTGTATTTCAGAATTTACATTTTGGATTATGCTCTTAAATTTTTTTATAAGATTGCATTAATTTTGCATTTTAAGAAAAAAGTCAGTTATAAATTGGAAAAAATATTATTTAGTGATAAACTGAGTAATTGCTGCTATGTAATGTTCTAGATTTAATCAGCTAGTCACCACAAAATTAAATCATGCTTTCTTTTATTTCCCCATTTATTACAGCTTGAGCCCTACTATTCTAAGCACTGTAAATGGGCCTACTTTACTTCCGAGAGTTTTCCTGGGTCCTGCCTCACATCTAGTGAAGCCCAGGTGGCCTCCGCTCACACTGCTGCCTTTGCCGTTAGTCCTCCTCATGAGACCGCCAAACATATGGGCTCCCAAAGGGTACCCATCACTGCTGCCTCTCAAATTCCATGCAAGCCTAACCTCTTGCTCTTCTCCTGAAAGATGAAATAGGCCCCTCTTTGCTCCCACAGCACAACTGAGACCAGATTAAAACGTTAACTAGACTTTGGAAGGGAAGTACAGCAAAAACAGTAAGCTACCATGGCCTATAAAAGTGGCTACTCTCAGAGTAGACAGAACCTCAGATCTGTTATTGGTCCAGCTTCAGGCTGACTGACAGCTTGCCAGGAATATCCCAGCATATCCATGACTCAGAGCTTGTCCAAATTCTTAGGCCCAAAATAAAGATGCCATACATGTTAATCTAAGGCTCTAAATCCTCATTTGTTGACTCATAGTGGATCTCATCTAGGATGATTAACAAAGAGAAGATAAACTTTGTTTGAGGAAAACTCCCCACTTAGCCATGAAACTATGATCTTGCCTTAGGAACCCTTGGGAAACCCTATAACACTATAACCTGTCAGGGGTTTTTTCTCTCTTAAGTAATGCCCCATTTGAATGCAGTCATCCAACAGACTGTGTGTGCCGGCCTTAGCCAGTCCAGCTTCTTTTTAGCAATATGAAGTGGGGGAAGAATTGCACCTCTGAAACCTTCTTACCATCCTCTCTGTCCCTGCTTTGCATTTTAAATACTCATAGAACGAGACAAAGAATTCTACGAATATGCAGTCATTGATACTTATAGTATGGTTCAAATCCAGTTTATGGGAAAAAATCTTTTTAAAAAACATATCTGTAAAATCTCATCTAACAAATCCTCCAGTTTATGTTATTAAATCTTAACTTTCTGTTTTGAAGCATTTGTTGGAATTTCTTACTTGAGTTTAGGATTTTCTTCCAAATAATGACTTGGTACTCTTCTGTTTTTTTGTTTGTTTTGTTTTTTTTGGTTTTGTTTTTTGCAGGAACAAAGTAATGCCTTCCTCAAGGACCTTCTCATCACTTTCAAAGTAGTACTTTGGGGAACTTGTAGAGATTGTCAACAGCAGGGAAAGCAGTATGACTCGGAGGCCACCAAGGTGTTTTGTTTGTTAGTTTTGTCTTATTTTGTTTTTGAGATTTGTTTTTATTTATTTTATTGTTTTTTTGAGGCCACCAAATCTTAAAAAATCACGTTTTAGAATCTAGAGTACCCTATAGAAAACGACTCTAAAATTCAATGGCCACCTTACAACAACATTTTATTCTCATGATTCTCATTTGGGTAAGGCTCGATTCTAGAGTCGGGCTCTGGGATGCAGGTTGCTTGTGGGGTTCAGGTCTGCTACATGTGCCTCCTTCTGGGGCCTAGGCTGGATTTCAGTGGCTATGGAGGCATCTTCTCACGCAAGATCCTCAGAGTTCAAAAGGCTACCTCAGGTGCACAAGGACATTTTAAACTTTTGCTTGTCCATGCCTACTAACATCCTTTCAGTCAGAAAGACATGGCCAAGTCCAAGGTCAAGGGGAAGTTCACAAAGCTGTGGAAAGGGTGAAATATATACTTCTATTACAGAGAAGCAGATAATTATGTCCGATATTTCTGTCTCCTTTTCTGGACTATTGCAGACTTTGTCTAATTCTCAAACTACTATCTTTCGTGTCCAGCCTTGCTCCATATGCTCATCATTTATAACTGATTTGGTCATTCCTCTGCTTAAATCAATACTTCCACTACAGGGAAAACTGAAAGTTTTTTTTTAATAATTTTTTAAAAGATTTTACTTACTTATTTTTAGAGAGGGAAGGGAGGGAGAAAGAGAGAGAGAGAGAGAGAGAGAGAGAAAGAGAAACATCAATGTGCAGTTGCTGGGGGACATGGCCTGCAACCTAGGAATGTGCCCTGACTGGGAATCGAACCTGTGATGCCTGGTTCGCAGCCTGTGCTCAATCCACTGAGCTACACCAGCCAGGGTGAAAGTTTTTAGTAATACAGATGAGTTCATCCTGGTTATCTTTATAGCATGTTTTATTATTTTCTTTTTCACCTTACTGTCTAAAGCTGTGCTTCCATCTACTTGTTACCTCTCTAAACATCTAAACTTTTTAAAAAAGATTTTATTTGTTTATTTATTTTTAGAGAGAGGGCAATAGATAGAGAAAGAGAGGGAGAAAAACATCAATGTGTGGTTGCCTCTTGTGTGCCCTCCACTGGGGACTTGACCCACAACCCAGGCATTTGCCCTGGCTGGGAATCGAACTGGCAATCTTTTTTTTGGTTCACAAGCTGGTGCTCAATCCACTGAACCACACCAACCAGGGAAACATCTAAACTTTTTTAAGATTCATGGTTTTTTGCATACTATTTCTTCTTCCAGAAATTTATTTATCCAGTAAAATTTATTAAATGCCTATGACATGCCAGTTGCCCAGCAACATTAGATATACATTGGAGAACAAAATAAACTTTGTCCCTCCTCACTGAGGACTTACAGAAGAGTAAGGGGAGGCATCTTCCTACCCTTCTTTGGCATAGTGAACATATGGTTATCTTTTAGGGTGCAGTTTTGATCACCTTTCTTTGCTTTCCCCACAGAGAGTTATTTTTTCCTTTGTTACATTCTCATTCTCAGTGTGTCTAAATAATGTTTTGAGATATTATTAATGCTTTTTTTCCTTTCTGTATTTTTTCCTTTTCCCTCCCTGCTATTCTTTGCCCAGGGCAGTTTTGGAAAAAGAAACCTCCTCTCCCTCCTCTCCCTGCCCAAAACAAAACAAAACAAAAAAACACATTGAGGACATTTCAATAGATAACTATAGGAAAAATATCAAGATAAAATAATGTGCAACTGGAGGTGGAAAGGCTAGGGGAAAGTGGTGGAGAACATAGCACCTCTCTCCCAGATGAAAAAGATTTCCCTGTCTTGGGGAAGGGAGGCAGAGAAAGAGATCTGTAGGCCCTAGGAGCAGAAAGGACAGAGGACTCCTGGTAGTGTCCTGAGCACGATGGTGTCAGTAATAATAAACAATAGCAAAGACAATAACAGTGAGAATAACAGCAGCTGTTACTGAACACGTACTATGTACCAATGCTTAGTTACTGTGCTAAGCACTTTATATCAGATTGCCTCCTTTTGCCCTCCCAACTCTGAGATAGATAACATTATAGCTCTAACTTTGCAGATGAAAATCTGAAACTTAGGAAATTGAAAAAATTTTGCCCGAGATCACACTAATATGGTATGTCCAGGATGCCAGTCCTAGGGATCCAAAGTCAGCTTCCTTAAACAGTTCACGACTCTGCCTCTCTATAGCCAAGCCCTCAAGACCAGCAGCCTAGAGGACTTAGGCAGGGAAGGGCATCTACAGCGCTATAAAAGCCTGTTTATCTTGCAGGACACAGAGGTGGTTCAAGGCCTTGGAGCCTGAGGAGTCCTACAGACAGGGCAAGCCATGAACAGTGTCTGGAGGCCCAGTCTTCACCCTGCTTCCTGCCAAATTCCAAACGCCAGGTAAAAGGATTGGAGAGAAAGAACTAAGAATTACCAAGGTCAAAGTTTTTGCTGGCCTGGAAGATGGTGGTTTGGTATAAAAAATAATCAGAAATAATTATTTTCTTTTTTTTAAGAATAATCATTTTCTAACCACAATGCTGTATACCTGAAACTAATAAAAAATAATATTGAATATAAACTGTAATTAAAAATGACAAAATAGAAAATAAATATAGAACTAAAAACAATAATTATACAACATAATAAAAATATTTCTTGTGTATATAAATTTGTAAGGTGATATTTATACCCATTACATATATTATCTCTATTCTCCTTCTTATCACTTTGTATTATAATTACTACCATTCAGGGTTCTGAAAAACTACCATTCAGGGTTCTGTTGCTTGACTGTATGTAGTATGCCAGGCGTGTACTGGTTGAGTGGATTATTGAAATACCCTTAACAAGATTTTTCTGTTACTCTATTTTCTCCCTGTGAATTCTGTTCATTTAAATATTGGAAGTCTTTCTTGTGACTATAAAGTCAGTAACACAAATAATTTATACCTTATATGTTCTTGCTTTTAAAAGTATATAATTTTTTTACCTCTTTATTCTTATTTCTTATTCTAAGATAATGTTTTGAGAACAGATCAGAAAATGTAACTTGAAAACATTTTAGACAAAATGTTCATTACCCACACTGTGTAATTTCTAAGGGTAGAGGGTATTTAGACACTGTAACAACAATAGCTGCAGAATTTATAAGAAAACAATGTAGATGACTAGGGAGAGGAAATACATTCTCTGTACAGGAATGATGCCAGAGAGAACTGCAACAAATGACTCAGCAGGCCTTACAACTGTCAAGGGCCAGAAAGCCAAGCACTGTCGCCGAAGAGGAAAATCGGCCGAGGAATCAAGACCACTCCTAGTGTTGAAGCCACGTAAGTAAATCAGAGCTATTATTGGTGTCCGTGATGACAACAGCTACCAGCTAGTGTGCTGCCCTTCTTACTCACTTCCTTCCTATTTCTCCACCTCTTTGTGGTTCCTGAGCTTGGGTCCTGTGAGCTCGCCAGTTCTCTACTTTCACTGACCTCAAGCAGAAGTGTTTCTTTCGATTGGAAAAATATCCACATTTATAGCTTTTGTTTGAATTGGTGGAGAACAATTATGTCAGTAACAGCAAATTACATGCATAAACGTATAAGTGTGAACTGAGACTTTAAGACCTGTGGGGAAAAGCACAGGTTCTTATTGTGCTCGTCCCTTCATTCACGTGCAGAGCATCCGGTCACCATCTAATGTTTACTGTATGTCAGGCTCTGCTCTAAGTGCTGGAATTCACAGGCTCACTGGGAAGACAGACGTGAATAAATTCTATGTGGGCATAGAGAAACAATAGGCATTCTAAATTTCCATGGGAACAGAGGCAGGGAAAGAAATACAGAAAATGAAGAAGGACTTCTAGAGAAGAGGGCTTTTGAGCTAGATCTTGGAAGGATGATATAAATTTGTCTATTGACTCAGAGGGGAAAAAACCACCATGGAAAAAGAGCAGGATTTGCAAAGAACAGCATTTGCAAAGGCCCAGAATCGTGAAAGAGCCTGGTGTATTTCTGGACTGGAAAGTAATTCCATGCAGACGACATCAGCATGGGGTGTGAGAAGAGAAGAGTGGGAGATGATGTAGGGGAAGAAAGCAAGGCTGTGATTGACTTTGTGTGCAGTACTTAATTTAGAGACTGTTACAAATTTGACTGTTGGAGCTACTTTTCTATGGCAGCATGTTCTTCTGTTGGCTGGGTAGGAACTGAGGAGAATGTGCTCTTTCTCTCCACTGATGGCAAAGTGATGACTGTGCCAGGTTAGAACAGCTGAACCCAGCAGGAACAAACCCAAAGAGGGTGCAGAGCTGCTGCAGCTTGTGCCACATAGGTCTGTACACAGTGATTACTCATGGCTGCCCTTGACCTACTGGGGTTTGGTGTGTGTGTGTAATGAGGATGTTTAGTTCGAAAACTGCTGTGAGGAAAAGTGGACTCGGGTGAAATATAAATCTTGGAGCTCACTCAGGTACTAGAGATTCTTCATTACGCCTCTGCTCGTGACTGCTCGGACAGAGTTGCCTTTCAGGTTCCTGTGAGACATGAGTAATAGGTATAGTATGCGAATGTTTCTCTGACCCACCCCTCCCTTAGTAAATGGGGGAGTATTTTAGTTCAAGAGAAAAAGGGAAGCATAGAGGAACTGGTGTGAGAGATAAAATCCTTGAGAAAAGGTCCTTGCTAGTTTTTCTCATAGGTTTAATCTTTTTTTTTCTCAAAATTAGTCAGCATGGCAGAGTGGTTAACAGCAAGCTTTGGAGGTAGATCATTCTAGGCTCTTATTCTGATTTTATCAATTAACAGCAGTGGGACCTGTGGCAAGTTGGATAACATCTCATAACCCAATTTCTCATCTGTAAACCGGGCAAAATAACACCTATGTTGAGACTAGTAAGAGTCAAATGAGGTAATGTGTGGAAAAGTACTCAACACAATGCCTGCCTCATAGAAATCATAAACTAAGTTAATTTTGGTCAGAGATTTCCTATAAAGGATCTCTTTGGATCTGAAACACATTGGTCACAGCCTCACCCCCCCGCCCGCCCAGTAAACCTTTATGCCTATTTCCATGCTCAGTATGTTCTGTTCATTTCATATTCTCAGTCATAAACCTCTGAGCCTCCTCCCTGTTCTAATGTTTTCTGTGAGGAGCCACCAGGCCCCCTCCCTTTTCTGTGCAGCAGCTCCTGTCCTCTTTTTGTTTCTATTTTGATACTTTGATGGCTGCAGTCTGCTTTGGTTCTTCAATAATCACGTCTAAAATGAATTTTTTGACCTGAGAAGTAGCACATTAACAATTTTATACTATGACTCCACATTTTCTATTTGCTCTTAAGAACTTCCTCAGGGTTTAAGAAAATCTGAAATCATCTCTCTTTTTAAGTTGACTCCTTAGTCACGAATATCGGAAAACTAAAAACTGAAAGTTACTAGATATAAGATAGCAAGTAGACTTAAATACCTAATTATTATTTGGTGAAACGTTATTTGTTACACTAGAAAATTCGACCTTATAATGATAATGTTTGGAAATATTTGGCTTGTTATTTCTCAGTAAAGATTATTTGTATTCAAACTTGGAGTCAGGGATTACCTTTAAATCGTTAGGCTTTCTCCAAATTAACCAAGAAAAGGCTACCACCTGTTAGTGATAAATTTCATGTAATTAAAACTTAGCAGATAGAGGGTGGGATTTTGAATTAGAAACTCTAGGTTAAAAGATCATGCATTTTCTGGCAACATATTTAATCATCTGTTAATTTACTCTCTCTCAGTTCTTCCATCTCAAGTGGAATCAACAAATCCTTACTTTCCTTTGTTTATAGGGAAGTAGTGAGGCTGAAAAAAGTTACAATATGAAAACATTTTGTACTTCTTGGGAGAAACCTACTATTTAAATGTGAGGTATTATTATTGGAAATAACAAGAGCACTGAAGCAGGAACATACACACTGCTTAGTTCCCACCCTGACCTCTGGGCTTCAGTAGACAGCCTTGAGGATTTCTGTTCACTTCCTTGTCAGTCATAAAGCTGACAGGAGGGCCCTCAGTTAAACTAAGGAGGTAGAAAGGACCATGTCATTATTTGGAGACAGCAGAGACAATGTCATGCATAACCATTTTATGTTCTTGTTGACATCCTTGAGGGTCTCAGTGATATTCAAAACAGAGGTGTAGAATCCAAGACATTACTACCTCAATTAAAAATAGAAAACTAATGTAAGATGTGTATGTGGGCAGAATGAATAGTAAGAACTGGCAGGGCCAGTTCCACCCTTCCTTCCTTTGTAATCTGATCTATAGTATCTTTTCTATTGTTTTCCGGCACAAATCTAACTTCTTTGTATCTAACAGTGTCTTAATATTCTGGACTTTGAGTGCCTTCAAAAGTAGATATTTTGGTTTTAATTTTTTCATGACTTAGGTCAGTAAATATCCAAACTAGTGTAAATATCTTTAGCTCTGTGTTGAAATCTTTGTTTTGCTTTGTAAGCCTAATATTATCATGTAGCAGGTGCAGATTCTGTGGGGTTTTTTTTTTTTTTTGAGTTCTTAATGAACATAAATCCCTAGTGGAGATATTTTTCATTCCCTGCATGCCATTGTTCTGATAATGCTGCTTATAAAACTCAGAGAGATCCTTTGCTGGATGCCATGCCTAAGCATATATTCCAAGAAAGGCCAATGTTCATTCAGGAAATGGGGAGCTGCCTACGGGTTGCTGTAGATACATATGTACGAATTTGTGCAAGTTTGTGAGAGATAAAGTTTCTTTATTTGTCCCAATCCTCTGACTTCCGTGCAGTTCATAGAAAGTGTGTCACACTATGAAATTGTTACATGTCTGCTTCTGTGTTCCTAGGGTCATTTAGTTGTTAAAAACATAATTTAAAATGGTAATTGCTGGAAATGGGCATGATCAGAAAAGTGTTCGAGGGCAGCTTTGCAAATAAATATAGAACATTTGTAAACACACTTTAAAAAATTTGTTTCCCAGATTCTACTTAAGAGATATTTGCCTTTGCTGGTGTGGCTCAGTGGATTGAGTGCCGGCCTGCAAACCAAAGGTCGCAGGTTCAGTTCCCAGTCAGGGCGCATGCCTGGGTTGCTGGCCAGGTCCCTAGTAGGGGGCACATGAGAGGCAACCACACATTGATGTATCTCTCCCTCTCTTTCTCCCTCCCTTCCTTTCTCTAAAAAGAAATAAATAGAAAAAATAAAAAGAGAGATATCTGGGTGAGAGAAAAAATGATACCAGTATTGTCTATTGTCTACCATTCACCTACGCTGTATCATAATATTCCAGAAGCAAGCATCTGTTTCCAAATTACAGAATGGTGATCCGATTCCTTTCTCTCCCTCTCTCTCTGTCATTGATGGAAATAATGACAATCACGAGGGTGTGAAATCTCTGAGGCCAGTGACTGCTATGTTAACAAGGTTCCTTTTAGTAGACATTGCAAACTGCTATGACAGATCCTGTCTTTACAACTTTCTCTTCAAAGTTTAGAGCTCTACACCCACCCTAAAATAAATATAAACACAATAAGCTTCTACCAATTCTTCATGAGAAGCTTGTTGGGACTGTCAGACACAGCAGTGGCTGATCTCTGAGTGTAGATGGGTGCTTCTGATCTCTCTCTCCATTCTGATCTTGCTCCAGAGCTAGCATCTCACATTTCTGAGTGCTGCTAGATATTTTCTTGCGAATGCCTCTTTGTTACCTAAAACTCTACATGGCTAAAACTAAAGTTAAACTTGGTTTGTGTGTTTGTTCTTTACTTCTCTCAGTTAATTGACAAAACTCCATCAATGTTTTTACCCTCCCTTCCTTTTTCTCTCTCTTCCTCTCTCTAGCTTCCTTCCTTTTGTCCATTTGTGCTGTTATCCAAGCTGGATATATTAAGTGTGTCCTCTTTGCATATTTCTGGATATATAGACATAAATGAGCAGCCACACGGATGTCTGTCTGCCTTCTTTACTGGTAGAACTAGATAAGGGTCTCCTATTCAAATCTTTGTTTTTACTCTGTGTTATCTTTTTTCATCTTCTTCTTACCAACCTCCTATCCATCCTACGTATTTCTACCAAATTGTTGTTTGAAAAACTTTCATTTGAATACATCACCCTTTGGTTAAAAAAGAAAACCTTCATTGGTTTTTGTTTTCCACAGAAAATGGAAGTGGTTTGGGGGGTAGGAGAGGGGAGAAACACTTCTTTCCTCTTCACCCTCCTCAAGCCACAACCGACATGCCCTCTCAGTGGATGCCCTCTCACCTTCTGTGTCAGCTCTTGTCCCCAGCAGCACGGATGTGTTCTCTGCCATCTGAACAAGCCATGGTCTTCCTGGTGCTATGCTTTGCTCACCCGCTTCTTGAAAACAAAAGCCAAAAAACAAAAAACCACACAATGCCCCCTCACCATTTTTTCAGTACAGATTCGACTTATCCTTTAACATTTGATTCAAAATATAGATCAATCATAAAACTTTCCTTGATCCTCTAAGCTAGAAAATGACGTTTTTAAAAATTCTTCTGGGAGGGGCCAGATAGTAACTATTTCAGCCTTTGGGGGCCATACAGTCTCTGTAGCAGCCTTTCAGCTCTGCTGTTGTATCATGCAATCAGATATAGAAAAATTGTTAAGGAAGGGTGTAACTGTGCTCTAAAAGAACTTTTTAGACATTGAAATGATACTTTCAAACAACTTTCAAATGTGATGGTATGTGAGTGTTTTGAATTTTGTTCCACCATTTAAAAAATATAAAAAGCAGTCTTAGCTCATGAGCCAGAGTAAAACAGGTGACAGGTGTGCATGGCACTTTACACACTGACCTGCACTGGATTTTAAGTGTGTGTGTGTTTACTAAGACCAGAATCCATAGAAGCAGCATTTTTATTTCATAGATCTTTCTATTTCCTCAGCATCTATGATGATATCTTTTTTATTTGCATTTATTGGGGTGACACTGGTTAAAAAAATTATATGGGTTTTAAGTGTACAACTCTATAATACATATGATGATATCTGCCATGTAATGAATGCTCCGAGAAGATATAATGATATGATTGATTGAAGCAAGCTGTGTTCAGTGAGTCTTTCTGCCTCTACATTTAAGTCAAAGTAAATAAGAATTAACATTTTTTACAGATAATTTGTTGCACAGTTATAATCTCTTTCTTTTCATGTGCTCCTATGTGAATTTAAAATGCAACTTGTTAGAGAGATAAATATGACATAAACTTTTTGAAAATAATCAGTATAGCATTTATATGAAAATATTTACTTTCTTGGGAAATAAAATAAATTAGGAAAACATGACAAAATTAAGACAGCAGCAATGGGAACTTCTAAAATGTATTTTTAGAACAAGGACACTGAACATATCCTTCTTCAAGGCCCCCTCAGCCCCCCGGAAACCAGCAGTACTCTTGCTCTCATGGATCCAGGCAGCACAGTCATGGGCACATCCCAGGGTCTGCGTTCGGCCTGGGCTCTTTGATGGTAGATGTGAGGCCCTTGAGTAAGTCATGGATAGCATAGTCTTTTCAAATAGTGTCAACCTTAAATTTAAGAAACAGTTAAAAAAAAAGTTGCATATTTAATTAATTAGAAGGGTAGGTGTTTCCAGGTATGAAAACATGCCACAAAGGAAGAAAATCAAGGCATTTTCTCCTTCTATTAACTTTATAACCCCCAATCTCAAAAAAGTGCTATAGATATTCTTCCAAGTAGATGAGGGGATAGAATAAGCTCTGCAATTCATTTGGTTTTTATGTTTGTCACTAGTTTTTTCAGGCCAGCTGGCTAAGCAGAGACTATTTCTAGCCTAAAGGAAGCTCTAAGGAAGACCTTGTGATTTAGTTGCTAAGTAAGTATTTCTGCAGATGCTGTTATCTTTAGGTAATGGTGCCCTACTTTGCAAATGACACTATGCATTTATTTTGGAGGAATGGTTGAATTTCTGAAATCTCGAGCCTTCTAATCTGGGATTCTGCTGTTAACTGCTAGTGTGTCTTAAGACACTGACTGACCTTCATTTTTAAAGTAAAGTATTAGTTTGTATAGCGTGCAAATTTCTTTCTAGCTTTATAGCTCTACTTGCATTTTAGTGCCCACTAGGACTGAAGGTATCCTGGTTTCCCAGCCAGAATAGAAAATAGACCTCCTGGTCTAGACTGTGTGGGGCAGAACTCCCAATGTCTGTGAGGTGCAGGTGCAGGACCCTCAGCATGCACGACAGAAAGCTGCACGCTCTGGTGCAGACAACTTTGTCCCTATGGACATGCATTTCCTGCTTCTGAGAAGTCCTTACTCATGAAAGGACATAATAAGCTCTCTGGTTTATCACCAGTGGTTATAATACTTTAAGTAACTCAGATTACTTTGGGTTAAGCAGGATTGAAAAATATTTTGTTTCTCTGCCTGTGGGAGCAAGTCATGAAAGATTTATTTTTAATCGCTCACTTGCCTTCTTTGCTGAAACTCAGTTTATTGTCCTCGTTCTTCTCCTTCTTTTCTTTTGAAATCTTATTTTCCACCTTATATTAAAGTTAAATAGTTTGTAAATTGAGCTGTTTAATCCAGAGAAAGGTGACTTCCTTGGTTCCCTTGATTACTCTGATCACATTTGTGCAGCAGAACTGACCACCCTGCCCTTCTCGGGCACACTGTGGGGACGTAAGCATGATTCAGGCTTATTTTTAAATACTAATTCCGGTGTTGGATGGCCATAGTTAATTGGGAAACTGTTTAACCTTCCTGAACCTTAGTTTTTAAAATATTTTTAAAGACTAAATTAAATAAAACATACAAAGAATCTAACACACTATTTAACTCAGAGTAGCAGTATAAGAAATATTACTTTCTGGCCCCACTTTCCCACCTAGATCTTTTTTATTGTTTTATTTGCTGCTGTTACACTCTGGCAATTGGGTAACTGCTGATTTTCGTGACTGTAATTACATTTCATAGTGAAATACACTTCTAAGAATCTTGGAATTTTTATGGGATGCTACGCCCACTGCCTGTTCCCATCCTCTGTCCTCATGCTAACGAAATGTTAAACAAACAGCTACTCTTTTGCACAGTTTTCTTATAAAGGGAGAGCTAGAAATAAAAGTTAGTTAAATTTCAAGCTACAGACAGTAAATGAGGAAAGTGGGAGTAGCACCTGAAATTCTTGCTTTCCACGGTGCTAAGATAAGGACTATTAGATCATGTTCTCTTCTGGGAATGTCTTATCACCAATTTTGTGTAAGTATCCAAAAAAGTTTGACATTTTGTTTAGTTAAGAAAACAATGCACAGAAAATTTTAGGCTGCTATAATTTTTTAGTGCACAATATATTGTGTTTCAACCTAAAAATTTAAAAAAATAGTTAAATGAACAATCTCCCAGGTCTATTAAAATATACTATCTGACACTAGCCCTTCTCAATAGTAAATTCCAAAGTGACGTTTCATTTAATGTCCAGTGAATAGCAGCTACTTCAGATCTTCAAACTAGTGATTATTTTTGATCTCTACAAATCTTGATTTGGTATAATCATAATAATAGTGAAAATATAATAATAAATTTGACATTAATTCATTTTGATGAATCTTCTACAATGGATTTAAGGCTTCTTTGAAAACACATTTAATAGCAGTATTATTAAAATAAAAATTCTATAATTGAATACTTGAAGTAACCTTGAAAGTAATATCAAGCATTAGAAAATACTTAATGTTAAATGTCATTTTATTTCCTCATAATAATTTTGCTTGGAATTAGTGTAGAGTGGCCCTAGATTTCTTTAAAAAATGTCTGAATTTGCATGCATATCTGTTGGGGATATAAATTAGAAAACATGTTTGAGCCCTGACCAGTGTGGCTCAGTTGGCTGAGCCTTGACCTACAAAGTGAAAGGTTGCTGCTGTGATTCCCCATCAGGGCAAGTGCCTGGGTTGCAGGCTTGGTTCCCAGTTGAGGCACATAAGAAGGGTAACTGATGTTTCTCTCCTCTTTCTCCCTCCCTTCCCCTTTCACTAAAAATAAATCAATGAAATCTTTAAAAAAAGAAAACATATTTGAAAGCAATTTAGCTTAATGTTTTTAGATCCTTCAGATTGTGCATAGTGTTTAACTTAGTATTTATAATTTTGGAAGCTCATCTTCAGAAACAAATTAGATATTTAAATAAGCTTCATGAACAAATACGTTTATCCCACCACTATATGAAATTAAAAAAATAACAAAAAATAAATGGTTAAGAAAAATATGGTATATCTATTTGATGAAACATTTTACTGCCATTAAAATTTATAATAATACAATGAAACAGTGTTATAATAGGGGAAGTCAGAATACAAAACTATATTTATAATAAGACTGCAATTATGATATTAAAATATGCTGAAGAACAAAGACCAAAGTAAGTAGAAGGAAAGATAGAAAGATCAGAGCAGAAATAAAATGAAACAGACTAAAAAGACAACAGAATATATCAATTAAACTAAGAGGTAATTTTCTGAAAACATAAGCAAAAACTGACAAATCTTTAGCTAGACTCTCCAAGAAAAGAGAGAGAATTCAAAGAGATAAAATCAGAAATGAAAGAGGAGATATTACAACTGATAGCACAGAAATACAAAGAATCAAAAAAGACTATGATGAACAATTAAGTGCCCACAATTGGATGACCTAGAAGAAACAGATGAGTTCCTAGAAGCATACAATTTATCAAGACTGAATCACGAATACAAAATCTAAACAGACTGATTTCTAGTAAGGAAATTGAATCAGTAATCAAAAGCCTCCCAAAAAACTAATCCCAAACCAGATGACTTCATGGTAAATTATACCAAAATTTTAAAGGATTATGAATAACCAGTTTTTCTCAAATTCTTCCAAATGTAGAAGAGGAGGAGGGACCGTATCCAAACTCATTTTTTTAAATCCTCACCTGAGGATGTGTTTTTTACATTGATTTTAGAGAGAGAAGAGGGGTTGGGGGAGAGAGCGAGTATGAGAGAGAAACATGGACTGGTTGTCTCCATATGTGCCCAGCCCAGGGATTGAACCCACAATCTAGGTATGTGCACTGACCTGGAATCAAACTGGCAAACTTTTGGTGTACAGGACAATGCTCTACCAACTGAGCCACCTGCCAGGGCTCCAAACTCATTCTACAAGGCCAGCATTACCCTAATATGAGAACCTGACAATGATACCACAAGAAAAGACAATTACAGGTCAATATCCTTGACAAGCATAAATGCAAAAATCCTCAACAAACTATTAGCAGACCAAATTTAAAATGCATTAAAAAGTTCATACACCATAATCAAGTGGGATTTATTCCAGGGATGCAAGGATGGTTCCCATAGCCCAATCAGTCAATGTGATATATACTGCATTGACAAAATGAAGGATAAAAATTACATGATTTCTTCAATAGAAAAAAAACATTTGCCAAAATTTAACATCCATTTATGATAAAGCTCTCTCCACAAAGCAGGTATAGAGGGAATGTATGTCAACATAATAAAGGTTATATGTGACAAGCCCACAGCTAACATGATAGTCAAGGGTAAGAAGTTGAAAGCTTTTCCTCTAAGATCAGGAACAAGGTAAGGATACCTACTCTTAACACATTTATTCTGTGTAGTACCAGTAACCCAAGACAGAGCAGTTAGGCAAGAAAAAGAAATAGAAGCATCTAAATCAGAAAGAAAGAAAGAATATTGTTACTTTTTACTTCTGTACAGATGTAAAGAGTAATATCTTTACTCTAAAAGAGTACTCTTTACTCTTTCTATATAGAGAAAGCCCTATAAACTCCTGCCAAAACTTGTAAAACTAATCAAACAAATTCAGTAAAGTTGCAGGATAGTGGTGATTTAAAATGGAATATTTTCAAATCATCATTTTGGCATCATGTCCACCACTTACACAGAGAGGATTTGGAACTGAAACAAGATGTCATTTAAAACTCTCTCCTCAGAATGTGCCGGGTGTTCTACACCTGACAGGGTCAGCATATTCCTAGAATGTCTTTTTCTTTTGCTGTGTCCAGCCTGCCAATGAGTAAAACTCATGCAAATAGATTAAAATATGTACTATTTTTGGGTTCTCTAAAAATAAACTACCTGCAAAAATACAGTCTAAAAGCATAGTGTTTTTCTAAAAGAAAACTTAGTATGTAAGCATTTCTTCAGGTACCGGTGTGACACATGACCTGACTGATGGAGGAGGTATCTTGGCCAAGATGACAAGAGTGCAGACATTTTGAGGGAAATTCTAGTGGCAGAAACAAAGATATTAACTGCAGATGATCCATTGAAAGATTACCTATGTAAAAAGTATTTTGTTTAGAGGAAAGTTTTGTTTGTAGAATACTTCCAGAATTTAGGGAAGACACATACATCCCGATGAGTCTGACTCACAGGTAATATAGTTCATCATTAATAATATTGTATAAGGATGTTCTTAACAACTGGTCAGTGAGAATCAAATATAAGTGTATGATTCTTGAAAACCAGGAGAATCGTTTGGGTGTTGAATTTTACAGGTTCTCTTAAATGAGTAGGAAGAGCATAAGAAAAATGTTTAATTTTTTCATGTATAGTTATGGGGTAAGTGAAGTAGAATGTGTAGGGATATCATCTTTAAAGGCAGAAAGCTACAGCTTTCTAATCTATGGAACAGAAATAATAATTCCTATGTTGGAACTATTTGTGGATTAAATGTACTATTATTTCTGTAAGCCGTTTGTCATAGAAGTGATATACTGAAACTGGGATGAAATATTTAAAGATGGCTGAATATTTAGAAATTACTTTCATCCCACTGGGTAAAATACCCAGATGAACGACAATTAAGGAGATTTTGGAAATGAGAACCAGGACACAGTCATACTCAATATTTGATGTTATATAAAACTCTGCCATGAAGAACAGCCAAGAAAATTTTGCAGAGGTAGGAAAGAAAATAAGAATTAAGACGGTCAAAATGAATTAGTGGGTTGAAGTGTTAAAGCCGCTGTGAGAGATGAGAAAACTAAGCATGGCTTGATAAAGAAGAAAATTGCCTGAATCACCAGGTAATCATTTGATTTTGACTGAAAGAAAGGATGAACAGTAATGAGCAGAGCTAATTATGGAAGTTGATGGAGGCTGCGATCTCTTTTATGATGTGAATTTGAGGGATTACATAACATAGCTCCCTGCTTGAAAACATTCCCTTACTTGTTCTCAGGGTTCATATTTGATCCCCATTGTGGGCCACATTTTGTAGTCCCTAAAATACACTAAATAAATGTTCTTGAATAAAGAATGGGTGAGTGTCTTAGGCTGCCTCCTCTCAGAATCAGACCATAAAATAAGGTTGCACATTTAAGTATATCAATTCCTTAAATAATGTACTTTTTTTCAATGTCATTTCATTAAAACATCAATGAGATGTATAGAAACTTAACTCATTTATATCAATTAGCCTATGGTAAAATTGATTTCATTATATATTGTTTCATTTGAAGTTTCAGAACCTATAGACAGTTCTGAGGATTTACTGTAGTTTATTTGAAAGGTAATCTCAGGAAGCCTTGTTGGAAGTCTGGGGAAGTGAGACAAAAAAAGCAGGAGGTGGGGTGCAGGGAAAGAATCCAAAAAAGATTATGTTAATGAGCAGGTTACCACTGTGGGCCACTGGGGATTACTTATACTAGGGACCTCTGAGAGATGATATAGAACATCCATTCTTTATTAGTTGGGGGTTGCTGCTGAGGGCATCAACTCCCTGTTACCTTCCTTCTAAGCAGGCTCCTGAGGCAGAGAAAGCCCACTGACAGAGTAGACTGCATAAGCATGGCTAGTCCTGAGGGATCATAAGCAGGACACTGGTGGAGTCTGCTATACTGAGTAAAGGAATGAATAAATCATAGCTTCTTCTCCTTGGATTTTAGGTCATTTTAGTCTTCTAATGATCAACATTGAATGTCAATGCCTAAGTAACCATCCAGCTGTACTCATAAACATATTATTTACTGTCTTATTTAACTTTTGATAAGAACCGTGTTACAGGAAAAGAGACATTGGTAGGAAAAAAAGAACAGTTCGTAGAGTCCTGGAAGATAATTTTGTGACAACAATATTGCTTAGGACAGCCCATTTTTATGAAAATTCTGATAATTAGTTTTCTTGTGTGGTAGGGTAAACATAATTGTATCCTGGAGAACCGTGAAGCATGTAAGCTTTTCCCCTCCCTCTGTTCTGTTTTCCTCTCCTCCCTCCTTCCCTTCCCGCACCCTCCCACTTTTCCTTTCTCTCCTCCCTCCATCCCTTTCTTCCTTCCAAAATGATATAAAACAGTGATTTTCAGCCTTTTTTATCTCATAGCACACATAATTACTAATTTTGCGGCACACCAAAAATATATATTTTGCTGATCTGACAAAAAAATAGGTATATACTTTTATTCATTCATACTGGATGGCTATTGTTGTGTTGGCTGTTGTCATTTTTTTAATTTGATTATCAAAAGGAAAAGAGGTCAGCGTTCCTGACTAAATAGCCAGGTATTGCATGTTTTAAAAATCTTGCAGCACGTCAGTGGAAAATTGCTGATATAAAGTATTAAATAGTTTTCTTCATCTTCCTGTAGGATTTAAAAATTCAGGTGATAGTGAAATAAAATAGAATCTTCCAATTTAGAAAAAATTTATGTTTGTTCCTTCTTTAATTATGGCACTTAGAAAAGTTTCTAGGATTTTGAACATTCAACCAAATTATATACTGACTCTGACCTTAGTAGGCGACCAAAGCAAGCATAGAAGCCAGAGTTTGTCCAATACATTCACCCAGAGAGACTAATTATTAAGTATATTTCATTTACTAGTTTGTGACTTTCTAGTGTCCACACTTAAACAGGACTGCATCATCACGAGAAGTGCCAGTTTGTGTGATTAGCCAGTTCAGACTTGGAAGAATTAACAGATTGGAGCTGAGCATTTTATTGTTACTTGCTTTTTCTTTGGTCCTGTTTGTTAATGTAAAAACAGAAAATAATGCTTTTTACTGTGTATAATACATACCCATGTTTTTGGCCCAAACTTTCAGGAAAAAATTCTTTCATTTTAATTTTATTATTTATTTATTTATTTATTTATACTTTGATATTGTTTTTGTATTATAAAAGGTTTTAGCATTTATTTTTGAACATACTATACAAGAAATTTTATGTAACAAATAATCACAAAACACAAGAACAGATACAAGGTACAAGAAATGTTAAAAAGAATTAAAAACATTTATATAGATATGAAATTAGTACTAACCATGTGTAATATGCATCTTTATTTTTCTATGAAAAATTTGGGCAACAAAGTGTGTATTATACATGGCAAAATATGGTACATTCTGTTATTAAGGTCAAACACTTAACATATTATTCACTGGCTATTCAAAAAAAATGTGAGATTTAAAATTGCCTGAATCATGTGAATGCTTTTTTAATGTATTTCAATTAAGTACAGCCTTAAGGAAAGTTATTTAGAATATTCTTACATATTTTTCTGGAAGTCAGTTGTCTTCAGTCGTTCAAATTTTACTTTTTCCCCTTTATCTTTTATTTTGATGCAAGAAAATAAATATAGTACTTACTGTTTATTAAAATATCACATAAAAAGAATATTTCTTAATGCTTTTTCTTTTTAACCACTTCATTGAACTCTGCATCTAATATGTAATACTACATTTTTCTGTATCTACTCTTCCTTTTAAATATATAAGATAATTTTTTTTTTCATTTATTCTGGTCAAGATGGAGGCATAGGTAAACACAGCTTGCCTCTTTGCATAACCACAGCAAAAAGTACAACTAAACTACAAAACAACTATTACCCAGAATCGTCAGAAAATGGAGCCACATGGAAGTCCAACAACCAAGATATTAAAGAAATCACATTCATCTTGACAGGCAGGAGGCGGGAGATAGGAGACATAGAATAGGCAGCCACATACCAATGTGTGGTGGATAAATATCAGGAGGAATAGTTGGGTATGTGGGATCCCAGCCCCACATCAGAGCACCCAGCCCAGGGTTCCAGTACCAGAAAAATAAGTTCCCATAACTTCTGGCTCTAAAAACCAGTGGGGCTTGGGGTGATGAAAGAAACTGCAGAATTCTCAGGCATCTCTTCTTAAAGGGCCCTTAACAGACTTAGGACTTACGAAGACTCACTCCCTCTGGCTACAGCACCCAGACAGCAGCTAGAAGGGTACCAGTGGCATACAGGGAGAAACTGAAGTGTCCAGTATCAGGATGAGTGCTGGGGGCAGCTTCCTCCCCAACAAAGCTACAGTGGCCAGGCAGCAGCCATTTTCCCTTTTCTGAGCTTTCCCTGACACAGAGTCACTGAGCAGAGACACCATGTCTAAGACAGTGTCAACATGGTTCACATGAGTTGCCCTGCCTTGGCAATTACCTAAGGGTTTACCCCATCCAACTTATGGGTGCACTTTTCTGCAATAGACCACAATACTAAGACAGGGAGTCAAAGCAGCTCTACTTAATACATGGAAACAAACACAGGGAGGCTGCCAAAATGAAGAGACAAAGAAATATGGCTCAAATGAAAGAACAGATCAAAACATCAGAAAAAGAACTAAGCAAAATGGAGATAAGCAATCTATCAGATGCAGAGTTCTAAACATTGGTTATTAGGTTGCTCAAGGAAATCACTGGGTACTTCAACAGCATAAAAAAAGACCCAGGTTGGTGTAGCCCAGTAGATTGAGCGTGGCTGTGGGAACCAAAGGGTCACTAGTGTGATTCCCAATCAGGGTACATGCCTGGGTTGCAGGCCAGGTCCCCAGTAAGGTACAGTGAGAGGTAACCACACATTGATGTTTCTTTCCCTTCTCCCTCCCTTCTTCTCCCTCTAAAAATAAATAAATAAAATCTAAAAAAAAAAAGACCCAGGTAGAAAGGAAGGTTACATTAAGTGAAATAAAGAAAAAATTACTGGGAATTAAGAATCATATCAATGATTTGGAACACAAGGAAGGAAAAAACATTCAATCAGAACAGGAAGAAGAAAAAAGAATCCAAAAATCAAGGGTAGTTTAAGGAGCCTCTGGGACAACTTCAAGTGTACCAACATTTGAATCATAGGGTTTCCAGAAGGAGAAGAGGAAGAGCAAGAAATTGAAAACTTATTTGAAAAAATAATGAAAGAAAACTTCCCTAACTTGGCAAAGGAAATAGACATACAAGCCCAAGAAGCAAGAGAGTCCCAAACAAGTTGGACCCAAAGAGGAACACATCATGATGCATCATAATAAAAATGCCAAAGGTTAAAGATAAAGAGAGAATCTTTTTTTTTAGTTTTATTTTAATTGTTGTTGAAGTACAATTTTCTGTCTTTTACTTTCATCCCAGCCCACCCACCCAGCAAGAGAGAATCTTAAAAGCGGCAAGAGAAAAGCAGAGAGTTACCCACAGAGACGTTCCCATGACTCTTAGCTGATTTCTCAAAAGAAACTTTATAGGCTAGAAGGGAATGACAATAAATATTCAAAGTGATGAAAAGCAAGAACCTATAACCTTGATTACTCTATCCCACAAAGCTATCATTTAGAATTGAAGAGTAGATAAAATGCTTCCCAAATAAGGTAAATGTAAAGGAGTTGATCATCATTAAGCCATTGTTATATGAAATATTAAAGGGAATTATTCAGGAGAAAGAAGATCAAAGCTATGAACAATTATATGGGAATAAATTCACAATTATTGACAGTTGAATCTAAAAAACAAACTAAGCAAACAAGCAGAACAGAAACAAAATCATAGACATTGAGATTCTTTGGAGGGTTATCAGTTGGGAGGGAGTATGGGGAGAATAGGGGAAAAGGTGCAGGGATTAAGAAGTACAGATTGGTAGGTACAGAACAGACAGGGGGATGTTAAGAACAGTATAGGAAATAGTGAAGCCAAAGAACTTCTAAGCATGACACATGAACATGAACTAAGGGAATGGATTGCTGGAGGGAGTGTGGCTGGTCAGGTGGCTGATTAGCAAAGAGGGAAAATTGGGACAATTGTAATAGTATAATCATTAAAATATTTTTCATTTAATTTAATTTGATTAAATATTTTATATTATAAATACTTACATTTAAACTTATATAAAAATTAAATGGTCATAATTTCTCTACTTGAATCTTAAATTTCTGAAAAATTGTTTTTCTCAATTTTTATAGGTTTATTATAATAACTTTTTTATTAACACATGAATCTTTGTTGTATCAATGTTGGAAGGAGATAGTGTACCCAGTCACAATAGATATCTTTTATGGAGTATGTTTTACTAACAATAGGTATCATATATGGAGTATGGGAAAGTAGCTGTGGCTGTGTTCCTAAGCATCAGAACTCAGATACAGTGATATAAAGAAATGCCATTCAATGATAACAATAATTACTAAAACTTTTCCAGGTTATTTTGTACTTCCTTAACTTATAGCTATTATATCATTAAAATAATATTTCAGTATTTGAAAATTATGGTTACTTACAAAGAAACTTACAAGATATAGAAACTACAGACAAATATTTTGGTAGAGGATGTGGTTAGCAACTGTAAGAAAGAAATCAATTAGCACTAAAACTTTGTCAGCTCTTACCTTGTCTCAATATTTGTTTTTTTCAAAGTAAAATAAATACCATGCGAATATCTCTACATACAAAATTCAATAAAACAAACAGCATGCTCATATAAACACAATCTAGGTAAATGTTTTATGATAATTACCTTTATTTTTTTAGCTCAGTAAATTTTAAGCAGCCATTAAATACATTTCTTTTTTTTGCATTCATTTCTTTATTGTTGTCCAATTACAATTGTTCCCTTTTTTCCTCCGTCACTCTCCTCTACCCTACCCACCCCCACCTCCCACATTCAATCCTCCCCGCCATTGTCTATTCTTTAATGCAAAGTTGTCACATTACCTGATTTGCATGATTTTGAAATTGGAGTCTTAACTGAATGAGAAGAATGTAGATAATATTTTAAATTTGAAATTTTTTACATTTTATCAGTATTTTTATAAACATGCATTACTTGATTAAAACTTTAAAATATTCAGAAAATTACACAATGAAATTAACTTTTTTCTTTTAGCAACTTGCCCTATAGCTTCCTCTCCAGAGGCAATTGATGTGAACTCCATACACGTCTGTCAGACATATCTAAACACTCACAATGATACAAGTACAATGTCATGATCTGTTATATATGAATGACCATTTATCTTTATGTATCTCCTTGGATTGGCATATTATGCATACAAGTTTTGGTGACAATGTTTCTTAGACATTATTCATAACAATATATTACAATTCTAACTCACTTTAAAAAATAATTATCTAGTATAACATTTTGTAAATATAATATATTTTGTGCTTTTAGTACCCTATTATTAGACATGTAAGTTATTTCCATGTTTTTCAGCAATCAACATTTACAGTAATCAACATTTATTTTTTTACATATGCCTTTGTATATAGATGGATGTATTTCAATAGAATAAATTCCTAAATGCAGGGTTGGTGTTTTTAATTTTTATAAATATTAATTTTGATATCTATCAAATTTCCTTTATATAGAGTTTTTATCAAAGAATATTTTAAAGTGGAAAAGTAATTAAAATGTATTATGTTGATTCTCCCAAAATTTAGTGTTTAAACCACTCATTTGTCACCTAGCCTAGGTGACTTTACATTAACTTATTTTGTTTTTCTAAAATAGATTGAAAATTTTTAAAGGCTGCTATAATGCCTTGTGTATTTTGGTATTCCTAACACTAAGTAATAAAGCAAGTCTCATTTAAAACCCTTGTTGCCAGTAATTTGGTATATTTGACATCAGTTCTTAATTAGTAAAGTAAATGGGTAATCTCAGTAGTGTTTTAGTGTCCATTTACATCTCATATTAGTAAGTTCTTGAAAAACTGCATTGAATAGAATTGAAAAATGAATAACCAGTACAAATATAACATTGCTTTTACATCACTGCTTTATTAATTTTATTTCTGGAGACTATATTTGTGCATCAAATCACAAAGAATAAATAGGTCTTTTTCAACTTTATGAGTCCCTTGGGCACAGCAGGTCCTGGGCACCTTGCTCTAGGGTCTGATCCTTGGCCTGCAGGCCACGCATGGCCCAGGATGGCTATGAATGTGGCCCAACACAAAATCTTAAATTTACTTAAAACTTTTTTTTACTCATCAGTTTTCATTAGTGTTTGTGTATTAACGTGTGGCACAAGACAACTCCTCTTTGTCCAGTGAGGCCTAGAGACACCGAGAAGTTGGGCACCTCTGTGGCTAGAATGTCGCATCAAGGGTTCCAAACACCAAGATAAAAAAATGTTATGAGGGAATCCCCATTCTGGGGCATGAGGGGCTGCTTCCCTCTTTGCCAGCAGGAAGATTAAACTACTACACAATGGGAGAAAACCATTTGCCTGACTTCGGTGATTGCAGGGATAGCACTGAAGACAGTACGGGCTCCTAGAGAGGGAAGTGTCTCTCACATCTGAAACGTATGCTGAGCGGCAAGTTGGACGAAGGTTCAGTAATACCCTTGGGTAATGAAAAAAGAAGTATTAACTTTCACGAGTTGTTGGTAGTCAAATACATTTTCTCAGTTTCAGATTCTCAGCTATTTTATTCAGTGTGTTTGTTGCATTTCCTCATGTCTCAGGAAACACTTTTTCTGGTAACTTAGATTGTCGATGAACAAATCCACTATTCAGACACTGATAGTCTTTTCTTTACATAATCGCTTACACGAGAACACTTTAGGTGTATTATTAGATGTGACTAATTTTAACAAATCCTATAAGATTTGTTTCTACTAGTTACATATTATTTTACAGTCTTTTGTGAACCACTGCCTTTTTGTTTAAAAAGATGCCTATTTTGCACCTTTGTATAGTTACATTCCTGTTTTTGTGACCAAAAATAAAATAACCTAAATAATGACTACCAGAAATTGTTCAGATTTTGGGTTTTATTTTAAAGTGAATTACTGTATTTGTTTAATGCAGAAGTGGAAATTTAGCATTCAGTGCAATTTTCAATAAAAATAATAAAAATTGTTGTTAAAAACATTGAAGACTGTTATTTGAATAGCTTTTATTCTTTTACTTGTATTTATTTATTTCTAGCTATCTATACCTCTTAAAGATGTATCTACATCTTTCCTTGTAGGATTTATTTATTTGTCTTTTTAGGTTGTGTTATTACCCTTCTTTCCAACATGGACAACTTAAAAAATGTATCTTGTCAGAGCTGTGTTGTAATCTGAGTGAAAGTAGAGAGACAGATGGACAAATGGTGGGTACCGTGAAATAAATCTAAAAATATAAAAGCAGCTTTGTTTGCAATGATAACTAATGTAAGTAATTTAAATATGAAAGTTAGATTACTGTAATAAGCTAAAACAATTTTAAATAATTTTAAAGAAAATTAAATCATTTCTTGTGTAGATGTATTCTGAGACTTTAAAGATCAGGCTTAAAGCTGGTGAGTGGGACAGAGTGTCAGTTTGTGACACTCCAGGGCATGTAGCCTCAGGGTGCCACCATATGACCTGCTGACTCAGAAAAGTGAGATTATTCTAAATGACATCTCTGAAATATTCTGGAAAGTTAGGTTTTTTAGAACTTAGGTACTGAAGAGGCACTCAGCTAAAGATTAACAACACATCTCTCTGACATTGCAAGGAGTAATTTCTTTTTTTTCTGCCAACATTTAAAACACAACCACTTACATTTAGGGAATTATCAGCATAAGTAATAATGCAGAGAGGCAGTGGGAAATGTGTGGTTAAAGTCTCAGTTAACGATAATGGCCGTGCCAGATGTGGGTAATACTGAGAAAAACAAATTGAATGCTATCCACACGGAATTGAGGGAATCAGTGTTTGATACAGATGCATCAGAGCTGGCTCTGCGATACCGTGGCAGTTTAAAAGTGTTTCCTAATGAAATGGCTGTCAGCTTCCACTCTGAAACCAATGTAAAAGGACGTGGTCTCAATCATATTTTTTATAAAATTGTGACTAGTTAATACTCAATAAACGCACCCAAAAAAAGCACAAATACTGCTTCAAGACTTACAGAAAATGCCCATTCACTCTATAAACAGTGTTTGAGGTCCAGCAGATACGAAGAAGAAGAAGACTCATAGCACATTCTTACTTCTATCAAAATTGCATCCTAGTTGGGAGACATGCAATAATCAAGTAAGCATATATATTCATAATGTGATTTCCGATAGCATTAAGTTCAATGGAGAAGATGAAAGAGGGTGTTGTGATAGAATGTATGTACCTCGTGTGAGGGTATTGGGAAGAAGGCCAACATTACACAGAGAATGCACCCTAGATAAGAACACATCAGCCACACAAAGATTTGGAGGAAGGGCATTTCATACAGAGAAACAGTAATTGCAAAGTCCTTTCAATAAGAATGATCAAACAGCAGAAAGCAAGCAGCAGTGTGTGGGCAGAGGCTGCTGTGTTGTACAAGCCGCGGTCAGTGAGGGAGTGAGGAGCCCTGACCACACGTGGTCTGGAAGTAATGGCAGATTTGACTTTGTTCCAAGTACAACAGGAAGCCGTTGGATAGTTGTAAGTAGAGGAGTGAAATAACATTTATGATTAAAATGATCAGTTTCTGAATCTAAGAAATTACCTGATGCCAATTGTGATAGTCCAGGTCTTTTCTTTTTTCCCTTTCCTTCCCTTTTCTTCTCTTCCCTTCCCTTTTACTTTCCTTCCTTCTGTCCTTCCACCTTCCTTATTTCCTGATTATTTTGGGGGGGGGGTAGAAGGAGAGGGAGGGAGAAAGAAAGGGAGAGAAACATTAATGTGAGCCCCGACCTGGGGTCCTGGCCAGCAACCCAGGCATGTGCCTTGACCGGGATCCAACTGGCAACCTTTTGGTCCAGGGATGATTCCCAACCCACTGAGTCACTTCAGTCAGGGCTTTGGTAGTCCTGGTATCTGACAATGGCGATGGGATGGGGGAGGTAGTAGTGAAGATGGTAAAGTGATTAAGTTCAGAATAATTTGGGGAGCAGAGTCTACTTGCTGAGATCTGAATAAAGGGAATGAAGGGAAGAAAGGACTCAAATATCACATCTAGGATTTTGCCTTGAGCAGCTGGCTAGATGGAAACATATTTACTGAGAAAAGATGGGGGGCACCAATTTATAGGAGGGGAAATTAGAAGCTCTATTTTAGACATGTTAAGTGCAAAATGGCTATTAGATGTGAAAGTGGATCCTGCTGCCTGTCTGTCCCTCGTCTCGTCAAACTGAGGAGCTCTGTGGGTAATCAGCATTGCTCTCCAGTGCTTGCTGTTCTGCATATTCTTAGATTGAGGCAATAATAAACAAATTCACTCTTACTGTTACTTAACAAATAGTTATTTTAAACATCTATGCCATAAGCATTCACAGCAGGCTCTGTTCTAGCAGTGTAGACAGGGCAATAAACAAGATGGAGTTGCACTTTGTATTAAGTTTTTCCCTTTCAGGTTTAGTTTCTAGAGTGTGGGTGAAAAATGGATGACTCACTTCCGTTCTTTACTAGCTAGCACAGAGTTGGCGGTCAGTTTGGTCTCTGTTGCATCACACATCTCTGGTGTTCAGTGGAAACACTCAGAAGCAGACTTAGTAGCCTGAATGCACAGTGTCCCCTGCCAAAATCCACGAGCAATAAATACAAAATGAACAGTACTATTTAGTATATTTTCCACCCACTTATCCTATTCTTTTATTTTCTACCATTTATTATTTTACACAGTACCAGAGTAAAATAAATGTCTTTGAGCTTGTGATGATTAATAAAAATGGTGAGATATAGAAATAATTCAGTTTAAATTTGCCAGAGCCACCAAAATACTTCTGAGTAACTGGTTATTGCAGCCTTCATGGAATTTACAGCCTTCACGAGCAGTAAAAAACTGAGGTTACTGAAACTAAGAATTGCCTGGTGTTTTTCAATACTGATGTGATAGATTTGATACTACTTGCTTAATGAAGGAATAGTTTCTGTTTTTGTTTTATAGAATTCTAAACCAAAGAGAGAAGCAGAGACTTTAAAAAACTGAATTCTCATTTGATCTTTGAACTAATTCTGGTCCTAATTACCTTCAGGTGAATCAAATTTGGGACCATAAAACACAGCCTGACTGCTCAGCGTCACTTAGTATTCTGTACCCCCTCAGCTTCCCTTAAAACTGGTTCCTCCAGTTTCCATCCGAATGATGCTATCATCAGTGAGTTGTGCCAAACTGAGATTACTGTGTGCTGTAGTCATAGTCTGGTTTCCTGTCTGGCGAAGAAGTGTTTCATGGTGGTTGACAGCACTGGATTTAGTCAATTAGATTGGGATTTGAATTCTGGCACTGTCATTCATTGGCTGGATGTCCTCGGGCAAGACTGTCATTCTGCCTGTGCTTCAATTTCCTTATCTGTATTTATGCGTGAGACTTACATAAGCTAATGTAGATAAAGTACCAAGCACTGGGCCTGTCACAGGGCAGGCCTTTGTTTATACACTCCCAAAATACATCTATTTGAGTGCCAGTCACTGTTCTAGGCTCTGGGATAAACCAGAGTCAAATTAGACAAAGTCCCCACATTCATGGTTCTCATAATCAGGCACTCCGTGATCTGTTACTCTTCATACGATTTTCTTTCTTTCCTGACGGCTTTGGGTAAAATAGGAATATAGGCAAAATATGGGTACTTTTTCATATTTTTCCATTAGTGTGTATTGTGGCCAGAGTCTGCGTGGCCGACCTCTGGCTCCATCCATGCCCCACCCAGGCTGTCTTCCGAGACCAAGCCCCACTACTGGCCTTCCCTGCGCTGATCCCCACCAGGGCACTGAAGCTCGCCTGCCTCTGCTGTGTCTTATTCCCTCCCTCCTCAGTCACACAAGGCAACTGATAAAGGGTTCTTCATAACTGACACAGACCTGGTATAGTACCCTATGTAGGGCTTTGCTAAGTTTCCCAAAAATGAATCTCCAGAAGTAGAACGTTGTAATTTGTGGATCATATGAGGTAGTAGAGGGCTATGGAGAAGCTGTTTGTATCTACCTGTTTACAAAGTGTTGTATTTTATTTATTGAATCTAATCTGTAAAATGACTTTTTCTCTTTTCTTCCCCTACTTCCTCCATGCTTTTCCACTTTTGTCTTTTTCCCTTATGTTTATGTCATTTACTTTGCACAGAATGTATTATATCCTGAAGCCAACTTAAATGCCATGTCCTCCTCTGACTTTCCTGGTTGAAAGAAATCTTCCTCCTCTGTACCTCTCTGGCCAGTCTTCCCAGTATTGCCTGCATACTTGTTATTTCCTCCTCACTTCTCTGCATCCACACACTTAGTTAGGACACCTGTGAGTGTGTGGGGGATAAAATACAAGGGGGCAGCTGAGAGCTGAGAGCTGAAGCCAGGTCAGGGCCTTTCAGCGTTCGAGCAAGTCTTCTTCCTCCCTTCCACTTCTTTAACATTTATTTTCAAAAACTAAAACAAGTTTTTAGTATAGTAATGTAAGAAATAATAGTTATAATATGTAAATTACAATGTAATATGTATGCTTCTTATAAAAATTATTTGGGGTACTATTAAAATATAAATTGTGATCTGCAATAGATATCTAGTAATGGGCTATTAAAGTTTTATGATGACTAATATCTTAAGTGTATACCAGAGACTATATGTATAAACTAATTCAGAGAATTTAAACATTTATTTTGAAGTCTTACTGAGTAGCAGTTGGGTGAGTGATCCTTTGCCCCCTGCCCCCATGATATAACCTGTATGTGAGCAGTGGTATCAGGCATGGATAAATTAAGTAACCAAATCATTAAAAAACAAGGATGATCGCAGGAGGATAAAAAGGTACAGGGGTAGAATTCTAGGGAGGGACTGAGACAATATTGGGGAACAGTGTTTATACCAGTTCAGCACCTGGGCTTTGGGGTTTCACAGAACCAGGAAGGCACACTGTTGGGGATCACTTTGTGTTGTATGGAAGACTGTAGCCCCGATATCTGACAAGCAAGCAAGCGAGCAAGGCCCTGAAGGGGGCCTGTAAGTCTCCACGGGAACACCGGGAATGCAGGTGGCAGGCATAACCTGATACTAGCACTGAGGGTTCCTGTGGGAGATCAGGCCTAAAGAATGCATTATACCCTTGAGGCTTGCTTTGCTTTGTATAGCCCTGTTGCTGTGAATCAGATATCTAAGTCCAAAGGCTGAAGGAGGGAACTCCTTATCTCATGAAACTGCCTGAACAACCATCTGGCGTCAGCAGGTCTAACAGACCCTCGCCTGAGGCAGAGCTCTGCTTTTCTTCAATTGTTATCTATAGATAATATCTGCTTTCTGTAACTATGACATTTAGACATTGATAGATGAGCTTTGCATGCATAATGTTTACCCCTGCGCACACTGGTCCCAATGAAACCCATTTCAGAGTAGAGCTCCAGGGCATTCTCCACTAGAGGGAATCTCCACCCCCTTCTTTGCCGGAACAACAGATTGTGTCTGGGATGACTCATTCTCATCCATGGTGGCCAGGAGAGCTCCTTGGGACTGAGTTCCCCACAGGAAACAACATAGAGATCTAGAAGAATGGCCTCCCAATAGGAGATTGGATTGTCACAGTAGCAGAGGATGGATATAGAGGGAGAGTCCTGGTAAAGACAAAGAGAAGAACTTAACATTTTTTGTGGACATGCTGGGAACATCTTTGCTCGCAATCCCCGTCTTTGACACCCTGTTCCCTATGAGGCACTGGTAGTGAACAGCCCAGAGTAACTGGTGACTCTCTTAATATCAAAATTGTCTGCAAATAGTAGGAAGAAGACTGAGAAATTGTGCAGAGAGAAGCAGAAGCTAGAAACCATGTGAATCCTGAGAAATCCAATGAGTTGTCTTAGTTCCTTGACAATTTTGGTTCCCATGGATCCTGTTGGTACCTTGCCATGGACTCTGTGGATTATATGAAGCTCCCTTGCTTTATATCCTACAAATGAGTCACTACTGTTTTGCATCCAAAAGGGTCTTGGTTAGAACAATATCTGATATGTTGTTGAAAAATTGATAGTCTCTTGTTGTCCCAGGAATTTACATTCTTAGTCATGGATACAAGAGGAACTAGATCTGTTTATTCACTCCAGTTAATATAGTTTTTCATTTTCAGTGTGCAGGAGTGTTTGGGCATTCTTCATAGAGTCGGGTTGGAGCTAAGGTAAGAAAGAAGGAGACAGTTTCTAATGAGACCTGCATATAGATCAGTAGATGTAATGTTTAGGGCAAAGGCTAAACTGATGAAACAAAGGGACACTCAGTGCAGAGCTCAAGTAAGATTAAAGTTGATCTCCTTTTTTAACAGTTATGGTAAGAGGTGAGTTCTACTCTGGGCCAGTTGTGCCAGTTGTGCCTATTCAACTGGTGCCTAGTGTCACGGTCATGTTCTAATCATGTGGGAATAGAGAAAGGACACTGAAGACCAGAAGCTAGATTTGTCACACTACCACTACTTGGAGTCAAACCCCATTGGCCTAGTGTGCTTATTTGACCATTGTAGCTACAAGCAAGGCTGGCTAATGTACTCTTTATTTTATGTCCACATACACAGCTAAATAACTTTTGGTATTCTATAATTTTAAAAAGGGGCAGGGGGTGGGGTTAGGTGGAGGTTGAATAGAGTACAAAGGGGGGATACATGGTAATAGAAAAAAAAAGCAATAAAAAATAAATGATTAAAAAAGAAAGAGTCCTGACTGGTGTGGCTCGGTGGTTTGTGCATTGACCTGAAAACCAAAAGGTCACTGGTTCAATTGCCAGTCAGGACACGTGCCTGGGATGTGGGCCAGGTGCCTGGTTGGGGGAGTGCTAGAGGCAATGAATCAGTTTCTCTTCCTCTCTTTCTTCTTTCTTTCCTCTTTTTCTAAAAATAAATAAATAAAATCTTAAAAAATGAAAGAAAGAAAGAAAGAAAGAAAGAAAGAAAGAAAGAAAGAAAGAAAGAAAGGGCAATTACGTGTGGTTTCAGCAGGAGAATTTGTAGTGAGCAGGAGCTAGCTGGAGCACCAGAAGAAAGATCAACATGGTTTGTATTCTCCTCTCCCTCTGATGCGTTACTGCATTTGGGATTTTATTATTTTATTTGTTACAACTTAAATTCATTTATTCATTTCATTTTTATATGTTCTCTGTTTTTATTGTTAGACAATTTTTACTTCTAAGTCACTAAAGGTCAATCAAAAATTCAAATTAAATGTCATTTACTTTTATATAACCATTAATAGTTTTATTGAAGGGTGCCAACAACTTTGTAAAAAAAATAAAAGGGCCAGTTATTGCTGATTTAGCCTTCTGGACACATTAGCAAGGAAAGTATGTTTCACTCTGATAAGCCTCTGGGGATCAGAAATTGCTATTTCAAAGTGGAAAGAAGTGCTAGCAAGCAGCTGCAAGAGGGGGATAACTGTGGAATATGTGAAACACACCTTTATAATTTATTTAATTTTTCAAAAATAGTTGTGTGATAACTCCACAGGAGGTGATGGTAGGGTAGGCATCTGTCAAACACAAAAAAAGACAACCAGACGAGTAAAGCATAGGGAGGACACAAAAGCCCAAAGCTGAAAAAACTGGACATGTTCATTGTTTTATACACTGTATCAAAAAGTATTTTAATAGTACATTAGAAATAACCTGACTTTAAATATGTGCAAAACTCCTGTATTTCCCCCCGTTTATTTATTTATGTTTTTTCTAGATTGGGTTAGGGATAAAGAGCAGAAAAGTCAACGTGCTCCTCTACAATCCCTGATCTCATGGGCTTACTGCCCTGTTACGGGCCTTGCAGAGACTTGCTGTGTCCTCAAATCAGCTGTGACTTGCTTAAACGGAACAGAGATAAGAAAAATCCCATGAGGCCACAGGGCTAAGATGGAAAAGACTGGAAAAAGTGAGGCTGCTGGGAGGAAAGAATGGTAAACAACTTTAGATACAGTGTCATTTATCCTTCACAAATTGGCTTCTTAGAATCTCTCTGGATTCCAAGGTCTTTTGTCTGCCCTGATGATATTCAGTGGTTTCCTGCCCTCCTGGCCTTTTCTAAAATGTGGTGCTAAACTACCACTTTGACCTGAGCTTTGACCCTAGCTTTTGGCACATGTATTTAGAAAATATTTCCTTTATAAAATGCTTTGTTAGTTCCAGGTTTCACCATGTGGTCACCTGCATATGAATTTCCACCAGAACTGACCCACTCTTGTGCCTTTTTTCTGGCTTAGCATTGCTTCAGGTTCTCTGAGCCTGATTTTCATCCTTCTTTTGTAAACTGTTGTGTTTCAAGTTTATTTGACAGTACTGGAGGTCAGACATGAATTTGAATTCTGCAGAATAGACCTGGAAATGGTACAGGAAGGCAGAGAGAAAGATTTTTGGAAATTTAAGGTAAGCAATCAGGATGGAGGTGAGTTTTGCACAAGGCCTTGAAGGATGAAGCGTGTCCACAGTGGAACGACACTGTCGTGATGCTGTGGAGAGAAAGCAGCTGCACGTGTGCGGTGCTCACATGAGACAGTGCTGGGCGAGGCGGAAGTGTTTGGCAGCATGCTTTGAGCTGCTCTTGTCTGGACTCCTGTTCTTGTGTCTGGATACCTGTGTGCATTTCCTGCTTCTGGTTTTGGATACTTCCCAGGATGACAGCTTTAGAACTTCCTTGCTGATAGGTTTTTTCAGGGCCCTGAGAATGATTAGCAGCTTTTCACATACAAATCTATTCTTCAGATCATAGCCCATGTATATCTTTTGTTCATAAAATACTTAGCATCGACCCTGTATTGCTTTGGGTCCCAGTCCTAAGTAGGAGGTAGAGGAAGGAGTAGAGAAGTCGAAGACAGCCCTACACTAACATTTAAGGAATTTGGGGTCTTGTTGGATAATATAAAACACTGGGAAAATAAAAATCTATAAATATATAAAATAAAACATTGCAACTTTGGTTTTATTATCTAATACCTCTCTCTTTTGAATGTGATGATTTGATTATTAAATGGACACTGTCTTTTAGAAAGATACAGCACTGAATATTTTAAGGACATGGTCTAGGGTTGGGCCACAGAGGAATACTAACAATACCCTCCGGAAGATTAATTTTTCCAAATGCTCACCACGTAGACCCTAAAAAACAGTTACATATTTATTTCATGTTACACTTGCTCATGGGAGTTATATCTGACGTTAAGAAATATTTGGCAGTTTCAGAAGAGTCCTTTTTAAACTAAAATTTGACAATGTCCTTTTAGCTTACAAATGCCATGCTATGCGTGGAGATGTGGTAGGAGAAAATGTCTTTCTGGGAAAGACACTGACACCTGGGAGGCTTCTGTCAACTCCCAACAAAAGCGCTTGGAAGCACTGCAGATCAGATGCTATGCAAATGTGTTTCTACTTATCATATGCCATCGAGTACTCTGTATCCAGCTATTTTAATACACACTGGAGAATAATTTTAATATTCATCTTAGGATTCTTCTACATGAATCTTTCTGAGAAAAAGAATTTTCTGACAACCTTTATAGCCGTTTATTAAAATAGCAGAGACTCGACTACGAGCATCTCTGGTCGCACAGCCATCCTCCTTCAATCACTAGTGTCCCTATGCCTCGCTGACGCTAATTGTCATTTTCAGCTTCTTTACTCTCTTGTTTCCTCTCTGTTATTTGGCTGTGAACCCCTAGAACAGGTTCTGTGTTCATTTTACCCATTTCCTGTATAACATCTTGCTTGAAATTGGTGTTTAAGGGAATAAACTGTGTTGTGACACTGTTCTTTTTTATCTTGAGGTCCAAAGAGAATAGCTCAATTATCACCCCACAGCACCTATTAAATGCCTTAGTCTGCAGAAGAACTCAATAAATAATTGTCCCATAAACCTATGGAAATTGTATGCAAATGCTACATTTTATCTTACATATGTGTTTGTCTCAGTGCTTTCAAGAAGAGAAGAGCTGTGTTCAGAGAAACTACAGAAATCACATGAAATGCCCCCTTTGGTTCTCTAGTTACAACAGAGATCATTGTATAAAGTTGCCAACAGATCAGAAAGCTCCGAAGAACAATATGGGGCAGGTGACAAATTTATATGGAGAGATAGGGTAGATTCTAAAGAGTAATTATATTCTATATTGTTTTCACATTCTGGTTTGGGAGACATATATGATACAAACAAGTTCATTAACTTTTTAAACTACAACTATCAAAACTAATGTGAAGCCTCTTTACCACTGGTATCCAAGGCAGATGGAAAGGAGTTATTTAAAGGCAATCTTATGGTGATATTATGAGAACAATATCAAGTGGGTTGACATTGCCATCTGCTACACAGTTGGATCCACAAATGAATGTGAAAATTATACCAATGAGTTGTTACTGATGACCTGTAATAAATTATAGTTCAAATAGTCTAATATGGTGGCAAATAGCAGAAAAGGCTGCAAAAAGGATAAAAGTAAAAGCAAACAAAAAATCTTGATACTATAGAAGAAAATGTTTGAAATAAGGCATTATAACTTTTAGTTTTCTGATTCAATCAGAACTCTTGGAAGGATCTTGTTGACTTGCTACATATATCACATAATCTGGTCCTGTTTTGTGGGCAGTTGATTTTTTGGCTTTGTATTAGGGGTAGCCATACAAAGAGTTTCTTTCTAGTCATCTCCATTAATGTTGGAGCGATAAAATACATTATCCTATGTGGCATGCATTTCAGAGGCTAAGCTATTTTTAAAAAAGGAGGCACCTTTGAGAAAATAAATAATGGAAGCAAGGCCTTTATATAAAAGTAACCTAAATTTGATACAAAAGGAAAGGAAATTTTTAGAAACAGATGCATGACAAGAAAATAGCATAATAAATCATGCCAGGATTACAAAGTAAATTATTTTACTTAATTTATCTCAAAATTAAGCCAAATTTGTTTCAAATTATTTTTTGTGGGGGGAGTAAGGTATTGAATTTTTAGGATCTCTTTTATAACCATTATAAGTGATTCTTTAGAGTATTATTCTATGAAAAAAAAGATTTTAAAAGTTCAATCTGAATTTTGACAAAAGTAATGTCTATATTTTTGACCAGTTATATTGCCATTTGACTAAATGGCAAGGGAGAGTTAAGTAATACTTTTAAAGTGGGTGTGATATCACGAGACCACCGTTGAAGTGGTGGCATCCTAACGCAAAGTCAGAGAGTAATATACCTGTGTGTGGCCAATGGGTCGAGGTCCCAGACAGCTTTGTAGAGAAAGCTGCAGTAGGGTAAGGGAGAAGAGAGAGAGAGGCAATATTGGTTCTATTTTCCATATCTGTGTTATCACTTTATAATACACAAATTCTTATCTGGACTCATTTTGTGGTAAGCTTCTCTCACTTTATTCTCTTCTTTCTCCTTGCAAGCCTTATAAAATATATGACAAAAAAGCCTAAGTAGTACTTTTGCACTCTGTTGCTTAATACGATGAACCTTTTATTCAGTTAATTTTGTATGTTAACCCACCTTTCCACTTGCCCAGAAGACCAGACAGCACTGAGGCTTGAGCCCAATCTTTGGAGAGTCTCATTAGGTCAGACAAGGTTAGGTCAGGGAAATGCATTTATTGGCAATCTTCTCAGTAATTATGAAAACTAGCCAGGATTTTAAATCCTAAAGTATACCCTCTTTTACCCTTTCTTACTTTATGTAGGAATTACAGTAATACTTCCTTTGAGATTAACTTATTTCAATAATAATGTAATTAATGTAGTACTTCTTTGAGTCCACATTTGCATTTTAAAGTGGGCTTCAGTATATTAAAATAGAGTGTCGGTTCTCTTTTGAGACCCCACCACTTCTGGAATTATCGAAGAATCCAAGTGGGGTGCTTACTCAGTCCAAAAGGTCCTGTCTACTTCCCAAGGCTGTTGAAGAGAATACCGGTGAGTCTAATCTGTTCGCCACTGCACATGCCTCTAGTGCTCGCACAGTATTTGAGGGATGCTTGTAGTCATGCCCTTGGTCACTGGACCCTTGCCTGGGCCCAAGCTTCACAGTTAGGCTTTCTGGTTAGAGCTCCCTTGATTTCACACTCACATGTTTGCCCAAACACTGCTGGTCCTCAAGATTAACCTATATATCTCTGTATGGGAGTATGTGTGTGTTCCAGAATCATTCTCTCTCAAAAATCTATAGACCTCATGGTAAGCTTATCACTTCAGCCCAGAGTACCCTTTTCTTGTGGTGTCCTCTCTAGCTAGCAAAGTAGCTCTCAAACTTGAATTTACATTAAAATCACCTGGAGGATTTATTAAAACACAGATTGCTGGGCCCTGATCTCTGTTTCTTTCTTAACAGGTGTTATGGTTTGAATTGTGTCTCCCCTAAATTTGTACGTTGAAGCTCTAACCCCAATACCTAAGATTGTGACTGTATTTGGAGATAGGACTTTTAAAGAGGTAATTAAGGTTAAATGAGGTCAAAAGCATGTGGCCCTAATGCAAGATGACTAATATTAAAACAAAAAGAGGAAGGGACTCCAGAGATACACACAGAGGAGAGGCCATGTGAGGACACAGCAGAAAGGCAAACATGTACAAGACACAGAGAAAGAGAAAGAGAGGGAGAGACAGAGACACCAAGAGAGAGAGACAGACAGACAGATGGAGAGAGAGAGAGAGACTGCAGGAGAATCGTATCTGTAGACAATTTCATCTTAGATTTCTAGGCTCAAGAACTGGGAGACAATAGATTTCTATTGTTCAAGGACCTAGTCTGCAGTACTGTGTTATGGTAGCCCTAGAAGACTAATACATAGATTTGTGGTGAGCTCAAGAATTTACCTTTCTAACAAGTTCTAGATAACGTCGATACAGCTGTTCTAAGGACCTCACTCCACTGGGCTAGCACTTTTTTGACTTGTTTTGAAAAACTATAATGAAATAATAGATATATGATACTTCCTGTCTTGAGTCATAATGAATGAGCTACGTGTCTAAGTTCTCTCTGTCCCCCCCTTTAACTCTGAGGTGCTTGCTTTATCCCCCAAGCCCCATTCTGAATTGAGAATAAAAGAGAAATTTATTAGTTAAAAAAGAGTACAAAAGAAAAACTGAAAATACATTTCTGATTTAGAGTAGTGCAAGGGGACAGTGTGAGAGTGGTCATAAGAATGTCAGAATGGGACCCTGGAGAACTGATAGTTGAAAAACTTGCATTTGTCTTGATTCTGCCCTTGGCTGTCTCTGGGACTGGGACAAAGTTAAGAACTTTAACTTGTATAAAGATGGCACTAGATTGGGATGGTCTTTCAGGTTTAGTACAGTTCCAATATTTTACAATTTAGCCAATAACTGTCAAAGAAACCCTGAGAAATATGATAGAGATTACTTAATGTTTTTAACTCTTTCCCCTTTCTCAAATCTGAATGACCAATGATAGTTAGTAGTAATAATAATAATAGTAAATATTGGGATCTCCAAAAATAGTAAGTATTGCGATCACCTAGTACAGAGCATTCCTCTTCCCTATCAGGCTTTTAACTTTTTAAGCAATAAGATAAATGAAGGAAAAGAAGGGTACATATCAATAGAGGCCATGTTGGAAGATAATGCTGGACTGAGATAGGTCTCCCAGGCAAGATTTAAGACATGGAAAAGCAGATCATTGTTCTCTATGATTTTGATTGTCCTGCTTGCTCCTTGGAGCTGAGTGTGACCAGTTGTTAATCAGAGAAATCTTTGCCTAGAAGCAGAGCTGAGTAAACAGAACATGGAGAGAGGTCAGTGCTGGTCTCTGGACCTGGAAGAAAACCTGGAAGATAAATTTTATCTCCCACAGTCCTCACCATCCCATGAAGTTGATGAGGTTTGCAAAGGTGAACCACTTCCTCGAGGTCACACAGCTGGAAAGGGCAGAGCAGGGACTGGAGGCCAGTTCTCATCATCTCTGAATCAGCATTCCTCATTCCTCTGCCAAAGTTTTTGCTGTAGAGGTGGAATCTGGTGGTGTGTGTGCAAATCCTCGTACTGATATATGGGGGATCTCTGCCCAGGTTAAAAGCCTGGACTTCAACTATGATCATTAACCATCACAGCAGCAACTTTCTCTGGGAATGTGTTCATTTAATTTTAAGGGAAGAAATATAGCCTCTGCTTTTCTTCTTCCTGACCCCATCTCATCCTGCTTGGCCTGCAGATGCTTCAGACTTACATGGTGTATTTATGCTATCACAGAACTATAGTGGTCTTTGGTTTTTCACAAATACAGGACTATTGTATTACTCTATTAAAGAGTTACTGGGCTAAACAAGCCCACTAAGCACATTGTTTCTCAGCATTCACACCACCCCCCCCCCCCCCCCCGGTTAAAGTATATCCTATTTTCTTTAGAGTTTGGGAAAGACAACTGTCCTTTACATGCCTGCAAACGTTTAAGTTTGAAAAGGAGATGGGGAAAAAGTTTATGAAAGTAAAGTTCATATCCAATTCACATTCACATGCTCTCAAAAAATGCTAGTAACAGCAGATGCCTCTGCTTGCAGGAACAGATTTATACTAAATCTGGATACAATGAACTCCTTTTATTTCCTTAGAAAAGCAGATCTCAGCCAGATTTGGTGGAATATTTCTCTCTTCTGAGTTAACAAAATTATTTCAGCCTCTATTTTAATGATGTACAACGATGGAAATTGAATTTTTCATCATTTTTCTTTATGTATTATCTTTATGTAATATTTTCTAGTATCTAGCACAAGGCTAACATATAGTTCCATTTATTTAGCTATTCTTTCATTGTTTCTGGCTTGATTCTTTAAAAAATATAATGTTTTAGTATTTATGTAATCAAGCACTTAGAGAATTTCAGGTTTTAAGACATTTAGAGATTGTTATAGCAAGCATTACTATTAGGCTAATTAGCTATCTGATTATTCAACAGGTGATAAATAGGAGATTTTCACTTTATCTGTGACCATATACCTGTTAATATATGATGCTAGGCAATTTTTATAGGTATGGAAGGCTATACAAATGAGGATAATTTGTATCATTATATAGATCACATTACAAAGATCAAACCCTTGATCTTTGACATATTCACACATTTTATATTATGGTTCCATTAAGTGAACATTGGGTAGAATTTCCCGGAGAAATGTTGGACACAACTGACATTATCCTTTCTATTCTGTATGCTGTGCTAATTTGCTTCCACATCGAATCACCCACTTTAAAAGGGCAATATTTTATATAAGGGTTTTAGCAAGTACTGGATTATTGGAGTATCAATTGTACTATTTTCTCCCAGGCATTGCTAATCTTTCTCACAGGGTAAGTTTAGGTTTTTCTTCTTTTTTTCTTTCTTGAAACTTTACTCAAAGGTTTAATTTTTCAATGTTTTCATATCCTTTTCTCAATGACATACTTTTTTTCATGTACTACCTCAACGCTTAACTTTAACAATTATACTTTAACTAAATAAAGTCAGTTTTCTGTTTTAATTGTGCTTGCCTGGTATTCTAACAAGTACTTTTCTGGCTGATTGGAAGTTAATTGTTGCAGAAGTGGATTCCTTTTTGATGAAATTAATCCATACAATGGAATCGCTTGTTCATTCATTTGACATGTAGTTGTTTAGCACCTACTGTGTGCAAAGGCATTGTTGTTCCTGCCACGGGAAGAACGATGATGTGGTAATTAACCATAAGTTTCTAGGAGGTCAAGGACCATGTCACAGTTGTGTCTCCAATACTTGCTGTGATGGTTGGCATGTGCTAGAGTTGTATGAACTACTCCCTGAACAAATGAATATGATACACCCTGATCTAATTTATCCCTTAATTATTGTCCTTCACATTGTTTTTATAGATTTTTAAGAGAAAATATTTTCCATAATTGTTCAATGATTTAAGTAAATTTTTGTTAATAAGTAGAAGATAATGAAGATAGTGAGTTTATGCTGTACAAATTTATAGTTTCTAAAGTCATTAACAACCAAATGGCAATATTCCAAACAATCAAAATTTCTCACTAATAACTTATGTATATTTTTATCTAGCCATTTTCTTATAGAACAGTAGCATAATGATAAAGCACAGAGATTTCTTATCTGTGGTGCTTAGAAAGAGTCAGGAGAAAATGAGAATGCCAGGGCTTGGGTGAGCAGCTAAGATGGCAACCTGTAGTCAGTAGAACTTTCTCCACATCTACAGGGGAGGAAGGGCGTGACAGTGAAGCAGGGGCTCTGTTCAGGCACTCACTCACGAAGTCTCCTCCAAGTTTGCTTGAGTACATATGCACTGTTGAGGCTCAGGAGACATAGTCAGAGTTGAGGCAATGTAGCCAAGAAACAGAGCTGAAGAATTTTGTTCCAGCTCTACATTATTATCCTTACAAAGCCAGAGTTGAGTCACTTTTCCCTGAGATTGGAAGACAAGTTTTCTGCAGGATTAAGCCCAATTTCCACAGTGCCTATTTTTCAAACAGATAATACAAGTAAACATTTCTTCACTTAATGCAATAATAAAACCTAAACTCCTTACCATGATACATAAGAGCCTACAGTGAGCTGTTTCCAGCCAACTGTCTGATCATATTTCCCATCACTCTCTCCTTTACATGTAGTCTTCATGCCATACTCAAGCTTCATGAGGTCTTTCTGCCCTCTGGGCCTTTACATTGCTGTTTTTCTGCCTGGAATGCTCTCCTCAGATCTCCCCATGGCTTCTTCCTTCTCATCTTCAGATATCTGCTCAAATGTCATCTCCTAACATGACCATCCTCAATTGCTATTTCAAATAACTCCTCTGCTTCCTGCTCCCTCCCTATTCTTGTGTAAGCCTGGACTTGCTAGAGGGCAGATCCCATCCTTGCCAGTCTTCCCCTGGACTACTGGTCAGTGAGGCTGACTTCTGCAGGCTATATTTTCTAGGCTGGCATGCATGCTGACTGCTTGTTGCACCTGACCAATGGGTGGCACTGGTGCAGAGTTGGAAGGAACTTCTCTCCCCTTTCTCTGGGTTCCGTGCCTATTTTTAAAATCTGGGACTCTAGCTCACTCCTTCAGGTCACTGTGGTTCCAGTTTATTCCAGATGATTCCAGTACTTATAAACTGGTTCAAATGACTTTCCTTTTTTCCTCCAACCTAGGTGTGGTAACGACATTATGTTCTTGCTAATCTCTGGTAAGTCTTACTCACTGTCCTATTTGATTCTTCAGCTCTTTCACTTACTCATTACTTTCATTTTAAATAGAGTGTTTCCTTGATTGTATACAATTATGAATAGGGTCAGATGACAAAAATAATCTTATTACTCTGCCTTAGTTTCTTTAAGATCCCTATCTGCAATTATTTTTGTTAATATCTGTGCCATCTGTACTACACTGTACTGTTACTATTTAATTTGGTATAATGTAAGATTTAAGAGGATAGACACTTTGTCTCATTTATCATTGTATTTCCAGCATTTAGCACAGTGCCTGGCACATAGTAGTTGCTTAATAAATATTTTCTGAATAAAAAAAGTCTGGGTGAATTTCTGCAGTTTTTAAATATAGTAATAGTAGTGGCACACACAGTGTTCTATTACTAATTAGTTTCTTTGAACACCAAAGTTAATGAAAAGGTCATTATTTTTTTAATCCAAATGGAAATAGAAGTGTTTTAATTTGTTTTAGAGGAGAGTGAGAAAAAGTATCTAAGAAGTTTACTTCTATGAGATTCAGAATTCTAAGCTGGATCAAGACTTTTTTTTTTTTGAAGATTTTATTTATTTATTTTTAGCGAGGGAAGCGGGGGGAGAGAGAGAGAGAGAGAAACATCAATGTGCGGTTGCTGGGGGCCATGGCCTGCAACCTAGGCATGTGCCCTGACTGGGAATCGAACCTGCGATGCCTGGTTCGCAGCCTGTGCTCAATCCACTGAGCTACACCAGCCAGGGTTGGATCAAGACTTTTATAAATCCAAATGGATTATTCCTGTAAGGCTGTGGTGTCCCATTCTTCTCAAATGGTTTTTTATATGTGGGTGTGTATGTGCTTTTGAATCACAGTCCTAATAAGTGCCAGTTGTTCGACTGATTTGACGATGCTGATTCCCCTCAGTCTCACTGGCATCAACAAAAACACAGGGTACATCTTACTTTGCAGACAAAAGTGACATATCACATTACATCCTAAACCGTATCCTAATGAATATGAGACAAATTGTATTCTGTTGGTGGTATTTTCAGTGATCCTACCGTTGAAGATGTTTTAAGTTTGCTAATGACAATGTTGCTTTTGGACACTTGCAGAAGCTTCTGTGGAATAATCAAGACCTAAATATATTAAAATCATTGGTCAGTAGCTATAAAAAGTCAAGTTCTGGCATGCTATATTTATTTGTTGGTTTATTTGTAAATCTACCTATCTACATGCCATTCATTAGTATACATTTATTAGTAAACATTTCTGTCTCATTGTCCAGTTCAAAAATAGTTTTAAAGGTACTTATAGCAATCCATATCATATACAGGATAAAGAGAATAAATGGTTTTGACAATTAGAACAGAAGTAAATAATGAGTGGTAAGGGAAATTGGATATAAATTTAGCATACAAAAAACATGCTAAAAGATTTTTAATGGTTCCTAGAGGTAGGCCACTAGTTGGTTCTGAGCTTTCTAACAACCAAAACAAAGAATCTGATAATTTACAAGTTCATAGGGCCTAAGGGTTAATAAATAAAAATAACTCAGGAGAAGCTAAGCCTTCTCAGGTACTGCAGCCTGAAAGGATTTCCAGTAAGCTCTCATATAGGGGACAAATATTGCCTGGTCAAGATCGCAGAAGGGAAATGTGAGATACGATTACAAATAGGGCCGGATGTCAGAAGTGGCTAGAGTTTGTCATTGTGCCTGTACAGATGGGCTGAGGCATCCCCAGAGAGAAGATAGTTATGTTATACGTCATCTACTGAAGTCCTCTGATTTGAGAGGTGAGGCATCTGGATTCAGAATGGATGAATAGCTTTTACAAAAGCTTGTAGTATATATGAAATGCAAGAGTTAGGATTCTAATCAACACCTCTGACTCTATAGTCAGTGTTTTAAAACAAACTAGATAAAAAAATGTAACCTGATTTTATTTCCCCAGTTTCATAAATCAGTGACAGATGGAGAAAGGAAGAATATAGGTATAGCCCAGGCTGAGAGTCAGTTGTGGCGGGAGGTAAAGAGCTTAGATGCTTGGGAGTTAGGAAGTAGGAGTTCGAGTGATAACATGGTCACGTAAGAAAAAGAATGGCTGTTGAATCAGACAGACCTGGTATAAATTCTGTCTCTGCCATCTCCCAGTTTTATGACCTAGACAAGTTATTTATCATTCTAGAGATTCCATGTCCTTGTGTATAAAATAATGATAATGAAACACACATTGATGTATTATTTCAAGGATGCAAAAATGTGTGTATAGCAATTGACAGACAGCAGATAACCTGTAATGTTAGCCTTTACTGTAAATATGATTGTTATCAGATCAGAGAAGTAATTAAGAAAGCAAATAGTTCCATGCATATCTAGAATTTGAAGGTCAGGACAGGCGAGAAGTAAAATACCAGGCTGGAGACAAAAAGTCACACATCATAAAGGGCAAATCTAAACTTAAGGTTAAGAAGCCATGGGTACAGAAGGCAGCAGAGCCAGGTGGACAGGATAATGCATTCTAATTTCCCAGAATGGGAAAGGCTGGATTTAATGCACGATTATGTTTAATTCAGGAATTTATCATTTGCTTTCCCCTGGTCCAGGAGCCTGTCCCAGCACTTGGCCCTGGGGAAGTGATGCTCGTTAACCTGAAAGTGAGAGCAGATCCTGACCTAATGGGAAAGCTCCTGCGAATCTTATCAAAGAAAACATGTACAGTATTTTCCAAATGCTAGTTTGAATATACAAATATCTGAACTCAACCATGGAAGTTGGCAGTGACTGTTCAACCTTCGGGGTACCACCTACTACATCAAAGTTCAGCTGTCCATAATATGTCAGATGAAGGAAACAATGACCCAGAAGAAAGAGCATAAATTGAGCACTGTGTTTATCACTCATCATTTTAAATTTAAATATTAGATTGATTTTTTAGTCAACATGAATTATATCAAGGACTTTGATTGTATCTTAAATAGAAAAAGCATCTTCATATATAGTATTCCTCAAATCAATTTGTTAAAGTTGATTTAGCATTGTCATTTCTATTTTTGAAATGAGGAAACAGAGCTACATGAAGGATAAAAAGAACTATGTGACTAAGTATTATAAAACCAAGTGCCAAAATTCTCAGCATGTCATCCAGAACCTCTGCAGGTAGTACCTCACTTCCCCTCAGGTTTGCTCTTTACTTCCTTCCTCATAAATGACATATTTTAACATCATCTACTACTTCAGTAATATGCCTCACAGCATTTCCTTTTCTGGGATCACTCATTTTCCCCTCAGCCATTGGGGACACATTCTTTCCCTCCCCTTTTGAATATTGAAGTACTGGTTATATAACTTTCCGTTCCTTTATGGAGTCTTCCCAAGTTTCCTGGATTAATTAATTGTACTTCATTTATACTTCATTTTTGGTTATTGAATTTTGCTTTACTTGCATGTATCCATGTTCCCTTCCTCCTCCTTGTTCACAGTGCTAAGCATTTGTACTAAGTTCTGAGTAATAGTGAAAAAAAAAAGAAGAAAAAAGGTACTCCTGCCTTCTTCTAACTTAAAATTAAGGAGGGGAGACAAATACAAATGAAAAAATAATCTAAAGTAAATTATAATTGCATACTATGGCAAGTGTTATGAAAGAAAGCAAGTGTGTACTAAAAGAAAGGCTCCCAAGGGAGACCTATTTAGAGTTAGGTAGAGAGGAGTGGGAGAGACTTTCCAAAGTAACATTTAAACTGAGAGCTGAAGGTTGAGTATCTTTTTATTGCAGTCATTTGCATACTTGGATATTCCCCTGCTGGATCAAAGTGCCTATGTAAATGTTCATTTTTATCTCCTCTATGGGATCTGACACAGGACCTTGCGTGTGGGCAGATTCAATAAATGTTGCATACGTTGAAAAGGATCTGCTCACTTAGCAAAAACCTGGCTTGGTAAATTCATCTTGGCTCTGAGTAACCATTCTAAGTTTTCTTTTGTTTTGAACTGGAGCTTTGGACAGAGCCTTTGATGGATCAGGAGGCACTGGAATGGGAGTAAAAGGAGAAGGAATGGTTGCTGCTGGCCAGGTCCTTACCAAACGATGAAGCTCAGGTGATAGGAACTCCAATTCTGCTCATATTAGTTTTTAACCCCTTAGGAAAATGTTGAGAGGGCATTCCATGGGCAATTTTTGTCTTTTTAGACTAGTGAATTCTGTTATCCAATCAGGGAAAATCAGTTTAAAATGTCAAAACACGGAGACTATTGTAACTAGAACATATTTAATACTTGTATTTTTTTCTTTTAGTGTCTTGATCTATGTGGACTTTTAATAGTATTGCCACTGTGATAAATATATAAACTATGTGCCATTTAGCCATTCTCCCCAAAACTGACTTTCCAGTTCGATACCTCTACATGTCCAGTTTTCTTTGGCAAGAGAATATGGTTGTTTTCAAATTAGAGGTGGTAGGTTCTATGCATTGCATGCGGAGATATGAAGTAGTCCAGCTACAACACTAACTTTTTATTGATTTTCAGGGTGGATTCAACTGGTCTGGCTGGGGAGGCAGGGGTTCCCATCCTCCTCATTTGTCTTTGCTTCAACTTAAATTTGACTTTCAGGATAAAATATCCAGTACTCCTTTTCTGGGACCCCCCCAAAACAACAACAACAAAAAAAAACAAGATACATATAAGTAAGCTGGGGAAGGAGACTGAATCCAGACTTATATGGCAGAGGCTATTCGTCATATAAGACACTCAGGCTGAGGAGTCCAATGGAAGAGAAGCTGCCCGCCCTGAAGAGAATGAGGAGAAACAAACCCTCATTTTCCTTCTAAGCAGCGCAGGCCTGAAGGTATTTTTGGAAAGTGGTCATTATCATCTTTAACTGTTTCAATATAGGAATATGATAGTGTTAGAACTGAAGTTAGAGAATTTTACAAAGAAGAATCTTACTAAAATGGAAAAGGTTTCAGAATGACAGTGTTTCTGCTACAGCTAGACTAGAAAAAAATTTTTTCCCACATTAAAATGTACTTAAAAGTGTATATGGACTAAATAGAAAAACCAGCATTATTTTTCTTTATTCTTTTGTCCTAAAAACATAACCAGATACTCTATTGTTGTAACACATTGTGATCTTTCTAAGGACATTTTCCAATTAACGGTATTGCTTCCTTAGGTGTGAGCTCCACAATTTAAATAGCAGCCTATATTCAAAGATATATTTCATGCTGTGTCACTTTATCAGAAGAACGGTCTGCCATTTTTTGACAGCCAGTGACTTGTGGCTGATCCAGTGATAACTTTAAAAAGAACTCATTATCAGTCTAGTGAACAAAACGGGCATTATAAAATAGCGCAGGATTTAAATTTTCAACGTCAGTGGTTTTTGTCTGCATGTGTGTGATGAATTGGGGTTCAGCTGAAGCAGTTTAAAATGTTTGATATTTCAGGAGATTGGCAAATTTAGGCAGTCAAGGATTCCCTTCATTCTTTTTAGGATTAAACCAGCTGTTCTTTTGTTATGAGTAGTTGAAAAAAGATTAAGAAAAAATTAAGACGTGTTTCAATGAGTGAGAAGTCATTGTTTGAGGCACAAAGGATCATTGTTAGTGCCATGAAGACATATTTTATAAACATCAAGAGACATCATTTGAGAATTAAGGATGAACGAAATACAGACTGTGCTGTATCGTCTTGATTAATCCTTAAAAGTTCTTCATCATTCTGCCACATTACCGTCAAATTCATATCCTGTGAGAAGTCAGCAAGTGGAAAAAACAAAACAAAACCAAGCCAGAATGGGAAGAGGTTAGGAGAACAGCATCCTGCTCGCTGACCCAAGGACATTTTTAGACAAACAACACTAATCACTGACGGCCTGTGGCAGATTATTTCCACATCTCCAGTGCTGGTTATTATATGGATGCCTGGTTATTTCAGATGTGGAAAGGTGAAATTAGATGGTGTCAGGTTGAAACCTCATTTGAGAAAATTCCACATTCCACAGTGACTAGTGACTGGAAATTCAGACTTGATGAGGGAAGGCAGACAAGTGAGAGCATAATGAACCAGCATTGACACCAGAATACTTGTTATGTTTCAGAAGAAACTTTTGAAACTGATCACTTATATTTAACTTCATAGAGGCACCTCTAAGTCCCTATTATGGGATTCATGCCATCCATTTGGCTGTGTGCTATTTCCAAAGCTGTAGTATCTCCCCCAGAAAATGCTCTCCCTCATAATGGCTTATAGAGATTATGGAAATACTGTGAGAAATTTTATGGGAAGACACTGTCTTCTTATAGAATATGCAAAAATGGAAAAAAATAAATGAGGTGAAACTATTCTTTCTTTTATTTTCCACCAAAATGCTTTTTCCTAATCTGTGTATGTCAGCTGCTTGGTGGTGGGAGACAGTGCTGGCCTATCTACTGGCTTCGGAGTCACAGTAGGTTATGTCTAAAACTCAACTTTTCCACTTGTTTGGAATCTATTAAAAGTTAGGTATGGGTAGTTATACGTATTATTATTGCTCACATGAGGAACTTTGGCAGCATTCTCCACCTTTTGGTTACCAAATGCTGTCTGTCTGACCTCATACATGTCCCCTTCTTATCAACCATACAGTTGCCGAGGCTGCTATTGCTTAGCCCTTCATCACTGTTTATTGGGTTCCTGAGATAACTTCTTTGGACTCCTCGTCTACTATCTTGGTCTTGTGTAATTCTTTCTATACATTACTAAAAATTATAATCTTTTAAAAGTACAGCTCTAATTGTGTTATTATGTATTAGAACACTTCACTGACTGTGTTTAATGTGTAGCATAAAGTTAAAACTCATAAAATTGTGTACAACCCTCCTTTCCTTTCCTATAACACTCTTATGGGTACCCTATGGGTCATTCAGGTTGAAATATTCATTATTTTTCACACTTAGAGGCCTAGAATTTCATCCCTGCTGACCTCTTATATATTATTCTGCCTTCCCCCCACCCAGCCCTCTAACTTTTACTGGTCCTGAAATCTTCCATTATTTACCACAATGAATTCTGTTTACCTTCCTTGTGTTTCAAAAACACAAGCCCACTCCTCTTTCTGAGCACCTCAAGTTTATTCTTAATGTTCATTTTTCAGGAATGGCTTTATCATTGGATCATGTCTTATTTACTTTTATTTCCCTAGCGAAGTGTTAGGCACCATGATAAACAAGCTATAAAAGTTTGCTAAAAGTATGAATGTCTCAGGTTTAAGTGTTACTAATTCTAGGGGCATTAGTATTTTGAAAGAAATCAAAGACTTAACATTAAGGAAATGAGTCTTAAATCATGGAATCTGAGGACTAGGCCAGCTGACCAACTAGGTATGTGTATGCGATGCGCTTTGTGCTGTGTGTGCGTGTGCATTAAGGGCTACGGTACCAACGTGGGGAAGCAGGATGTAGAGAACAGAGATGTTTGAAAATACTTTGAATAATATCAGGTAGTTGGATATTTTTTCAGTTCGGAATGTGACTAACATAACTAATATAGTTATTAGTCATAGTGACTTAAACATATTAGGGCTTAATTTTCTTTAGTAATAAGAAGACCAGAAATAGATAATTGCTGGCTCAGTGGCTCAAAAATGTCAGGACAGAGGTTTCTGTGATTCTTTTACTCTCTTTCTTAAGGCCCAAAAATGGCTTCCAGAGTTTTAGTCACCTGGATCACGTTTCAGATGGGAAGCAGGAGAAAATGTGGAAAGGGGGAAAGGAGAGTACCAAGGGGAAAATGTAGATGAAGACTTATCACTTCACTATGTAGGACTGTGTGGAGTTGTGATAGGCAGTTAGACAGACATGAGCAGAGGAAGGACGATGGGCCAGGTACAGAAGGTCACCAGGGTAGAAAACTCCGGTTGCTTAACCAAAGGGCTAAACTGGGAAAACAAGGACTGTGCCTCCAGGGTAACCTTTCCTCCCCTAGCACATCACTGGTCATGTGGTTTAGACACCCTGAACTTTCATATCGCTGGTCAAGTTGTTCAAAGCTTCCTGTGACCTTTCATCCCCTGGCATGTTGTTACTCGTGCCAGTTAGACCCCCGTAGATAGGGAAAGAACAAGGGGGAGCAGAGAATAGCCTTTAAGCATTAAGCCCCCAGGACAATAAGGTTCTGACCCTCATCAAATACATCTAGGCCTCAGCTGTGTTTCAGCTCCAGACCCAGAAAAGCTGCAAAACTAGACAAGTGATGCCATGGCTGATATCAGGACCAGCTGCATTCACTTCACCCCCTGTCCTGGTGCTGACCAATCAGTAGAGACCAGAACTGTGAAAGGACACACTTGGAAAGCTGATGAATATTCTATTGGTATCCTTCCCTGAGATTTCCAGATAAATACCCTCAAGAAGGAGGACCCAGTGGGGCTCTCTCTATGGAGTACACCAGTGCCTTTTCCAATCCTCTTTCCCTGGGTGTGTTTTTGCCTCTTTCTCCTAACCTCCAAGGGCCTTTGTTTTGCCTCTTTAACTTATTTCCTGAGCCCATTTTTTTCTATAGCTCACTCCATGATTTTCTAAATACACTTTCTTTTATAGTTTAAGTCTTGACTCTGAATTCTTTCTTAAGTACCAAGTACCAAGTACCAGAACTCAAGTACCAAGTACTCAAGTACCAAGTTTGCTGAACCAAGGTCTGGTATGACTCCATCAATCTAATACCTAGTGCTGCTTAGCTGCCAAAAGAACCATTGCCAACTAGGTGACTGTGATACTTGATTAAATAACTATGCTTCATTATGTTTCTCTTTATTGAGTTCAAGGATAGTGAATTTACTTGATCTTTTGAAAGATTTGTAAATATAAGCATCTAAATTGTGCTGCAGATGAATACTTACATTTAGCATATTTAGTTTAGCTATTTAACTGTGCATAATTTTATTCTTCCCCATCAACAAAGCCCTCAATCTGCCAGTATTATTCTCCAAATGTTTTAAGTACTGACTCTATGGCAGTTACTGTGCTTATCTCTGGAGATACATAACATAATGAACCATAAGAGAGCAGGACACCCTTTTTGCTCTTTAGAAGTTTATTACTTAGTGGAGGAAACAAAGAAATCAGCAGGTAATTCTTATAATAGGTGATACATTCTATGAGGAAGACAAGTCTTTGAAGCTTTGGACAGGTAACATCTGGACCCACTCCAGTCTAGGCAGGGGACAAAAACAAGAACACCTCCATGAAAGAACTGACAGCTCATCTACTTTTTTTTTAGAAGAGGAGAAACTGGGAGCATGACCGTAGTTCTAAACAGATTAAAAACAGATATTCAAATATAGGAAGGTGTGGGTTTATGAAATACTACAGGATCATTAAGCCCTAGGTAATTTATGCAAAAGCTCTCCTCAAGGAATCCAGAGAAAGTGGGATCTAGAGAGAGGGGAGGAGGAATTAGCCTTTAGTAAGGTATCTCTTCCGCTGAAACCAGAGAGAGCATGGAGTTCCAGCATTTTGATACAGGTGTGTCCGGGGGACTGAGAGATCCAATGACCTTACCCACTGACCTTAGTTCTCTGTGAAAGGGCCCCAAGTGTCTTTGAATTTAGGATCAAGATCTTTAAGAGAATAGTGAAGATTTAAAATGAGGGCATTGGGAGTTGGAGGGAGAGTTGCTAGAAGCCCATCAAAGGATTGCCAGATTGTCTTGAGATTCTACCTGAAATTAAGAGATCAGGATATTTTTCTTTGTACCACTTCCTATTATTGTAATTTTTCTCCAGACTACCTAAGAATTTAGGTTTGGGAGCTGAGGAAGGCCATAGTTAAATAAATTATTCCAGGACTGAGGGCAGATTGGTTCAGAGAATGAGAGGGTAAGAGATTTGAGGGTATTAATAAAAAATGGGTTAAGTCACAGCCTCCACATTTTTCCTCCTGGAAAACTCAAGCTATCTTCTGTAGCTACAGTGCAGTGATGTGCTGAGACTGAGCACTTAGTCTTCTAAGGGCAGAGCAGGGCTGGAATGATCATGGCTCTCAGGTTTGTTATCTCCAGTGGCATAAATAACCTTGAACATTTAAAATATTAAAATACAATGCTAAGTTGAATTAAAATATTAACATAAAATGTTATCTTTTTCTATTATCGTATGCAAATGGTTGTGAAGCAGCGGATTAGGCGATTTATGAGATCAGTGAGGGATGGGGTGGAAGTGTTGCCTCCAGGAAGCTTTGACTTATGAGAAAATAGTTGTTTCCCTAAGGTAGGAATACAAGAGTAGAGGGAATGAGAGTCCTGCCAGGAAAGGGTGCTGTGGCCACAGAGGAGGAGAAAAATAATGATTTCAAAGATTTGGCAGTAGCTGCTCTGGCGTGATTAGCTAGACCGGCATGGAGGAGTTGAGCAGGGATTGGGCTTTGGGTTAGGTTCTCCCCAGACATTTAAGATCACCTGCAATAATGGCAGTCAAGGCTGTCTACCCTCCTCTTTCTCTTCCCCCAGGTCCTTTTCTTTTCTCCCTCTGTTCCGGTGAGACCTTAATTAGCGATTTTATTTTAAGGATGCAAGTGGATGGAAATTGGAAAATTGTCAGATACTAGGACAGCTCTAGGGATCAGAGCCAGCTTTGCCTTTTTCACTGAAGAAGTGGTCCCATGGCTAAAAACAAACTTGAGGGCCATGTATCGAAAGGAATAGATCAATTAAATACCTTTCAGTAACTCTATATAATTTCTAGTTCTTTCCATTGAGATTCAAGTTGTTTTAAGTTTTGTCATCAGTTTTTTTTTAATTTAAATTTTTCCCCACTTCATAAACCACAGTGGCATTCATCTTAAATTAAGACCTGTTTTACTTTGTTGTAGATGCTATTGTTGACTTTTAATGTCCACAGCTTTTCTTTATGATTTTCCTGTGCAAAGTAAGTACATCATGTCACTGGAATTTGTTCATCATAAACTGGCCCTGAGATGTTCTCTTTTTCACAGACATCTCTTACAACCATTCCAAGTCTTAGCACACTTAATAAGTGCTTGAACTTCGGCGAGACGGTCTGTGATTCTGTGATTGGGCGCAGTCAGTTTCCTCTCCAGTGACCTCTATCTACTTTTCACTTCGTACAGGTGCATTTAAGAGATGTTTGTATACAAAAGATTTTTGGTTCTTTGTTCTATGTTAACTCCCAGGAAAGCCTCAGTTGGAAATTCAGTGATGTTCTCACACTGTTAAGCCAGGAGAGAATTCTTTATTTCTCTCTCTTATTGTTCTTTGATTTTCTTTACTTACTTTCTTCTTTCCTGTCTTCTCTTTTGCTGTAACTTTAGGTAATTTCATTAAAAATTCTGTGGGAGAAATTGTGATCTTTACTTAGATAGCCATGGGCTAGGTGCTAACTATGGCTAGTGTTAGTCAGAGTTTCAAAGCAATTACCTAAAAACATGGCAGAAAAATCCAGCATTTTATAAAAGGCTACAATCTGTACTTCCAGCAGGAGCAGTGTGGTATAAAGTGTTACTAAATCACAGTAAAATAGAATTATATAATTTTAGGTGTATATGCAAATATGTGCCATCTTATTGTTTGCTGTTCCAACAAACTGCAGTCATTCGAAATGAAATGTAATAGGTTTCTTTAAATAATGTCTAAGAATAAATTTCATCTATGTATTTGTGAAGGATGAATTGTTCAAATCTAAATACGGGGATATAACTTGGCATTCTATTTATAGACATTTGGGTTAAACCACAACAGGAGGGAAATAAAATTAACTTATTTGGATTGTGTTCCTGTTTAAGATAAGGGGGGGAGTGGCTGCCGCTATTAGATCTGGTGCTAACGTGCACCCACGACAGGAGAACTCTTTCAGAATGCTTTGTGAGACCAGCAAACATGAAATGAAGAATCTAAATGTGTGATGAAAAGAGAACTATCTCTCAAGGGCAGAATTTTCAAAGGAAAATTACTCTAAAAATCTCTTTAGATGTTTAATCTGTGGTTTGAACATTTAATATATTTTGCTCAGCTTTGAAATTGTACCCATTTAAATCTGCCTTGTGCCATTTTAGAAAGGTCTATATGTTTGAGAAGGTATCTGAGTCATTTCTCAAATTAATGCCAAAGGCAAGAGACAAGGTCTTTGAATTTATCTTACTGGGACAAAATCAGAGGTTTAGAGTTGTAATTTTAGAGAGACAGGGAAATGCATAACAACCAGCCAATTCCTGTATCTTACTTATGGCTTGTTTGGAAGAGATAATTTAGCCTGTGCTATTATTCTAGAGAACTTGAAATGACTGTTATGCATGTTTTTAATGACAATTCAGATTCTCATATATTAAGAATATGAAAGATTCTCTCCCCATCTCACTCACAAGTGTGGATTTTTGGAACTGTCCCTGTTAATCTTGTGATATGCTTGGAATTTTCCCAAAGCATGAGGAAGAATGGAGGAAGAATGTCCAAGGAGAGGAAAGATGAGAATTAAAATAGCATATTTCCTATCAAGTAAATTAAATTGACACATATGTAGAAACTATTTCTTGTTATCCTCTTAAAATGACCTAGAATTGTCCCTGATTTAGTGCATAGTGTCTCCTGGTCCTAGTTTGTCTTGGAAATATTTTATTTAGTGTAGAAGATTAAATATACATAAATGTCTTTAAATTAATAGAGAGACATTTTAAACTTGTTTTTAAAAGGTAGATTTTTTAATCCCTACTGAAGTGAATAAAGCTCATAAGCCTATATGCTATTAAGCTAAATGTCTGTGTGACTCTCTTCTGATCTAATGGCACCTAAGGATGCTGTTTGAGACCTGTCTTAATAAGCTATGTCTTAGCTCATTTTTTTTCTAGTTTTTTCTCACTCTCTTCAAGACCCCTCAATAGCTCTTTTCACTCTTTACATAAAATCATTTTCTCATTAAATTAACTCATTCATTTAGGTACTTGTTGACTATGTAAATATTCAGAAAGTTATTCACTCATGTATTCATTAAAATAAATCAAAAGAATATTGAACTACTCAAAATGATGTGTTGTTCTGGGTGATGGAATATTCATTAATGACTAGGACACGATTTTCTTTTTGTATAGCTTGCAGTGTACCAGAAGGTGTAATATGTGTTCAGAAATAACCATAATACAAGGAAGAAAATAGGGCTTCAGGAGAAGAGGAGACCATTACTTAATAGAGTTCCAAAGAAGATGAAATTAGCTACATACTGGTTTAGTATTTCATTCTGATTAACCTCTCCAACTTGCAACCAGAAATCATTTAGAATAGATTATTTCAGGATAAAGTGATGTTCAGTTGGAACTTACTTAGAAGAATTTTGTTTCTCTAGTATCTTCTGAATAATTCTGGACCTCAGGCACCTTCATCTGTTTCTAGGTATTGAAACCCAGATATCTTCCTGCCTTGCTCTCTCAGAAGTCAGCTTCCTCTAACGTGTGGTGGAGGAGGGGTGGGGAAAGCAGCTCAGCCTCGCTGTCCCTCCTCAGTCCCTTCAGGGTCATGCATTGTTTCCCCAGCTGCTCTGAGCAGTCTTCTCAAGGTTCTCATGCCACACTGGGAAAATCTACAAAATTGTTTATTGTACATATGGAATCATTTCAAAAGGGGACTATAAAGTAGGATAGGAAACATTTTAAAACTTGATAAATAAATAAAACTTTACCCAATGTGCCGAGATAGTGTCATGTGAATTCCCAAGTCCTAGATGATCCTGCTTCCCTGAGATTTTGCCCTCTCTCTTACATCATCTGTGATAATCTCCAATCGCCTGTCTCATTAATTGCAATCCCACTTGCAGGAATGCTCCCACTCTGCATTTAACTCTTCACTACCACTGCCATTGGTATTGATAGAGCCAGCTCTATACACAGAAAAATGTAAGACCAAATAAAATAGTCTGATTTTGTCACACTTTAAACAGTGGGTGAAATAAGTCTATCAAAGAAAGACAAATACCATATGATTTCACTCATATGTGGAATCTAATGAACAAACAAGTAACAATTAAAATGGGGATGGACTCACAGAATGAGAGCAGGATGCCAGCTAGTGGGTGTGGGGAGGTTAGGGGGTGGAGGGATTTAGTGAAAAGGGAAAAACTTATGGACAATAGTGTGGTGATTGCAGGGGGGAGGGGTGTAAAAGGGGACTAAGTGGTAATGGAAAAAATACAATAAAGATTAAATTAAAAAAAAAACTGTGGGAGTAGTGTATCGGAGAGTTAAAGTTATCATTTAGCTATGTGAAACAAGTACCTGATTGTTGTTGTTGCTGTTTTTGCAGTTTTTAACTTGTTTAAGAATATCTAGACATAGGTCTTTATCCAAATAGATACATCAATAATGTAGAAAGTTGACACAACTGGAAGATTTAAAAACCCCTTTGGTTAAGACATTGTATCCTAAAATATCTATTAAATGTATTTGTAGAGTGAGGGCTGCAGAAATAAAATAGACAAAAGAAAAACTTTGATACAATTGAATCTAGCACATACATTTTATGAAGGAGGTAGAAGGAAAAATAACACTACATGACATTGGGGTATGCTTGGAAGTCAAGAAGTAGCATGGGCGTTGAATACACATGGAGTTTTCAGAAAGGAGAAGGTGCTGAAATACACATCATTTAGTTATATTCTGCCCAGCACTTGTGAGTGCTCATGTAATCCAATCCTGCATGCATATTTTCTCCTGATTAGGTGTTCAGATTTCACCTTTCAAAAATAATTTGTGACAGAAATAGAGTAAAAGATGTTGCCAAATTGTATCCAGATATGTAAGTTTCAGTAATGAAAGGGCACATTTTACCATGTTGTTTTTCCTTATTTAAAGAATGGGACTTACTGTGTTTGTTACATATTTTTTGAAAGAAAATCTAGAAAAATTAATGTGATGTACTAATTGACAAATAGTGTAGTAAAATTTCTCCAAAAGAACCAGGGTAGGATGGCCAGAATCTGCACCCTGGGTATTTGTATTTCTCTCCACTCGTGCAATTATATGAAAACCTGTAGAACATTTATTACATGAGGACACTGTTAGAAAATGTCTATGTTAAGCAAATGAGGTATGTGGTCAATATTCTTGCAGCTTATTATCTATCAGAGTCCACACAATATATCCCACAGATACGTAATTAAACTGATAACTAGAAAACTGGACAAATGAGGTTTGGAAGTTACAAGTGCATTTTATAGGGCTTTGGGTGAGAAAGTCACACCCTATATGCATGTTTAGACCACCTGGGATGGGATCAAGTGGTCATCTTTCTGAAAGAGAGAAGGGTTTATAGAGGAGACAGTATTTCATGATATCTTGTTTTGAAAGCAAGGGGAGAGTTTGGTCATCTGACAAAGCTTTAGGCTCTTAATTCTTCTGATATTACTGGTAGTTTGAAAGTAGCCTTTCGTCTTACTTATATTTGTAATATAAATTTTTTTCCAGTTTTATGGAGATATAATTGACATACAACTATGTATAAGTTTAGGGTGTACCAGATAATAATTTCATACATGCATATATTATAAAATGATTACAACAATTAGTTTAGGCTTCTCATATTAGTTTTGAATTCCTGATATCTTTATATTGACATAGACTCAAAATTGCCAAACAATTACTTAATTTAGAAATATGTAAGTAATTTTTATAGTTGAAACTAATTTTGTGTACCTTTTCCTTCCTCCTGTCTACTTCAATACAAATATATACAGATCCAGACTCTTTGCTTTCCATTTGTGGGTATTCTGAGGGAAGGCTCTTTTTACAGAACATATCCAGACCACCCTGCCACTGAGACATTTTATGTTCTAGGATCTGGTTTCCTTGTACATCTGTAGGCAGCTCGTGCTTTTATCTGCTCAGCTAAATTAGTTCCTGCATGTTAAAAAAGGGGAAGTGGTGAGCTGCCCCCACGGAAGGCTTTATTTGGTTTTTAAAAGCGGGTTTGTTACGATCCTGCTGTGGTTATTATAGGAGACAATTTTAGCACTTTGAGCTGTGTGTTTTCCAGAGGAAGTGTTCAAAGAAGAATTTTGCAAAATGTTGAAGGTTAACATGTCAGCCCTGCTAGTTGTTAAAGGTCAGGATATGTTTTGTGATTAAATTTGAGAGAATTATTGGGTAACGCGAGTGACAGGGATTAGTATGGATATATAATACAGGACATGCATTTCTACACTTTCTTGTCCCTACATCTTTTCAATATGCACTGAAAATTCTTTGCATTTTATCTCTTCTTCAACTGAATACTTTGCTGGAAACGACTCAAAGGGCTTTCCCAAGTGTTAGGGGGTGGCAATTTTGCATACAAACAATAGCTCAGTGATAACACACTGAAAGAAGGCACTGAGAAAGGTCTTCATCTTTCTTAAATTATGGATCTATGTGTTGCTTGTTTATTATACACGATTGGGATCATCTGTTTGTTGGTACTATGATGTAGTCACTTGAAATTCCATGTTATAAAAAATCAGCTTGGGTGAATTGGTGTTTTGACAATGAAAAAGATACTAGTCTAACACAAAATTAGTTTTATAGTTTTTCATTGTGTTCTTAAAATCATTGTTTTGAAATATAAATTGACTTTTTGTTTCTTACTGAGGGGACAGTTGCTTTGATTTCATGTAGAGAAATTATATGTGAAAGCCTGTCACTGCTTCAGGCCCTGGAACAGGGCAGGCGCTCAGTCAGTGTCATGAACACATTACAGGCAAACAACTCACAGTGTGAAGGAAATAATAATTGCCTATAAGAAAATAGTAAATATATATTAGGCCTAAAATGTCTTTCCAAGAGAATAGAAGAAGAAATTGAAGAGATCCTAAAAGTGTCAATGACTGACAATCCTTTCTCAAAGGTCATTCGAAGAGAACCAAAGGGCACATTACCACATATGTCCTCTCCACTTCAAAGATATTATTACTTGGGAAGAATAGTGTTTGCCAATAGCCCTTTTTTAAATCCTTACCTGATGATATTTTTTGTTGTTTTTAGAGAGAAAGGAAGGGAGAGAATTTTAGAAAGAGGAAGGAAGGGAGAAATATATAGAGAGAAACGTTGATTTGAGAGGGAAACATCCATTGATTACCTTTGGTGTGTGCCCCGTTGGTAGCCTTTTATTGGTGCTGTGACTTGGGGAATGAACCTACAACCTAGGTATGTGCCCTGACTGGGAACTGAACCTATCACGTTTCCGTTTCTGGGGTGATGCCATCCCAACCAACTGAGCCATGCCAGCCAGAACACCAAGAGTACTTTTTTAATCTGTTAGAAAGAAATTCTCTTACTAGTAATTATATGACACTTAATAAGCTTTTGCTGTTGGTCAGTGTGCTGAGTGACTTAAAGAATTGTCTTAATCCTAACAACTGGATGAGGTAGAAAATAGTACCTCTATTTCACAGATGAGGCAATTCAAACATAGGGCACTGAAATAATTTTCTTGTCTTTGAAGTAATAAGTGGGGAAGCCAAAATTTGAACCCCCAGATACTTTCTAGCCTAAACATTGTGATACATGCTACAATACTTAAAAAGTTAAGATAATATCTTCTGGTAGAGAACACAGGGTTAGCAGCTGTTGTCCACTTTGAGATACTGGTACTGGAACTCGATTCCAAGCTCTACAGAGCTCATCATCCTCATTGATTAGACACAATTTCATTTACTGTGCTGGTTTCTACAGTAGCTTAATTTTTTAAAGTACTTTGTTCTCTGCCACCTTCCTACCCTCTTCCTCTCCCCCAGAGAACTATGTCAATTAAAGAGCAGAATTTTACCTGCTTATAATTTAATGAAAAACTTTCTCCAAGTGTAGAATTTAACAACTCAAACAAGTGGCATTTTCAGGGAGAAGTGTTTATTACAAGTGTGGTTTTTTTTTTTTTTTGTCTTTTTTTTTAATGGAATGGAGAATGCAGACAAGGTCTTCATCCCTGCAGAGGCTAGGACCAGAGCAAACAGGTTATGAGTGCATAGTAATGTTTACCTCAGAAAGCTGGAGAAATAGTACTGTCAGGGTGCCTCTATTCTATTCACTAATTAGTAATTGTGGCTTGTGTGTTGCAAATCTCCTTTAAAGGCAAGGTTTTCCTAGCTGCTGTTCTTGTTACTTAGTATCACTTTTACTTTTGTTGTATCCCAGCCACAGGTCCCATTCTGACAACTCAGCAGATTCCTGCTACTGCTGGTTCTTCTGGCTTCCTCCTTCACTATCTCCAATCTCTCCGTGCATAACTCAAGGTTCAGCATCCCGCTTTTCACTTGTGACATTTTAATCCACTGCTCCTACTTCCTGTGTAATTCCATTATCTCCAATTCTATCAGAGATTTTGATGGTTGCCAGATGGGATGGGGTTGTAGAGGAATGGGTAAAGAGGTGAGGGGATTAAGAAGTACAAATTGGTAGTTACAGAATAGCTATGGGGCTGTGAGGTATAATATAGAAAATGGAGTAGCCAGAGAACTTATATATGCATGACCTATGGACATGAACAATAGTGTGGGGACTGCCTGAGGTGGGGATGCTGGATCGAGGGAGGGCAAAGGAAGAAAAATTTGGACAACTGTAATAGCTTAATCAATAAAATATAATTCAAAAATACAATTTTTCATTATCACAATTTTTACATTGAGTTTTATTTCTATTTGTTTCATACAGCAGTCTGCATTGCATTTTTGTCTAACTACATGAAAAGCTTCTCAGAACTAGTGTTTCTTTAATGCCAACAAAGGACAGTTTTGAGTGCCAATAGTTACTGCTTTGAATTATAATATAAATAAAAATAAATCAGTACAGAACATCTCCACCTTTCTCCGCCCCTATTCCCAGTCCCCATTTCTCCATATTTCTTAGTATTTTGCTAATAGTCATCTATAGGCCTCTCTCTATTTATAAAGGATTATTGGAGTTACATGTGATATGTTTGTTTTATTCTTCTACATTCAGTCTGTCATCTCCTTTTTCAGTATTTCCCAAACTCAGCCATTCTTTTTCCTTTTAAGTATCCCCCTATTGGTCAGATCCTTATGACAATATACCTGAACTATGAATGTAGCCTTATGGCTCATATCAGAAATTAATTCATCTTTCCCCAAACCCAACCTGCACTGCTTTCTAAACATCCTTACCATTGTTATAGAAACTACACCTCTATTATACCTCTGTTATAGAAACTATAATGTCATCTTGACCTATCAGTTCCAAGTTCTTCAGCCACGTATACATTTCTAGGACCACCAGTCCTGCATAGATTTATTCCTTACCATTCCATAAATGTGCAGCCTACTTTGCCCAGATTGACTCTGCTCACTATCTCTCCATATACACTACACTGATTCTTATCTCTCTTCTTTAAGTTGTTTCTGGGATTGACAATATCTTGGCTACTATGTTTTGCTTACACTCTGATGAGATCTCTCTGTGTCCTTCATTGAACATTGTCTAGGATCTAGACTCTACATTCAATTCTGTTAGAAAAAACTATCCTTCCAAAATGCCCATGGCAAAAATATTTTTATGTAATTAAATTTATTGTGGGTTTTTTTGTTCTACTCTATCATTTAGATTGCAATGTCTTTAATGTTTTGATTAGAAATAATTCTATTTTGTTTAGATATTAAGTTATCAAGAAGAATTCTGGTTCAAAATTCTGTCATGGTCCTCATCATCAACAAAAGCCTTTTGCATTAAGAGAACAGGGAGAAGTGGTCAACTTCCAGAAACTTGGATTTATCCTTGCTAAGTGACAAAAAGATTCTGGGAAGAATGGAAAACTTCAATCTTTAAGTTTTCTTTCAATTTTGTTTCTGCTCCAAAATAAAATCTGTGAGGTATATTCTTACCGTTGAGGTCTGTTGGTCTCATGGCTTTATTTCCTGGTCCCTAGTCGGCCTGGTTGATGGGCTTAGAATGTGACTTTGCTCATTTCCTTTCTGTACCTCACGAAGTCCCAGTTTGTTTGGTTTATATGAGACCTCTGTGCTACCTAGCTAAGGCCGGCTTCCTGTGCTGTTCATTGTGTCACCACAGTCCTGGCTCAGTTGGAGGAAAACCAACCAGGGTTCTGAAAGTCTACTGAGTTTTTAACGACTTTGGTAAATTTCTCACTTACACTTCAGTGCTGGCAACAGCCAGGTCAGAGCAGAAGGTAGTAGGAGTGACTCAAATACTTAGGTTTCAGCACAATAAAAATGCCTCATTTCCTGCTGGGTGAAACTGTATGGGTAGGAGAGGGAGTGAAAATTCTAGGGCAGAGCACTATTTTCTATTGTGTGTATGTGTTTGAGTTTATCAGTATCCCTCACTACCTTATGCTAGTGAATATTAAAGAGTTTGATGTTCCTTCAGGTTGGCATTTTAGGGAATCACTTCCACTTATTCTAAGAAATAGAAGAATTTTGGATCTGGTGCGAACCAGAGCCTAGATTTGCAAAGGATAGCAGTGAGTTCATAGTCAATACTAGAAACAGATGGAGCTTTCCCAGTAAATAAGAAATAGCCTTTTTAGAGAACAATGGAGGACCTACTCCTGTCCACGCTGAATGCAGACGTTTCTTCCCCAACCAAGCATGGACTCCACAAGAGAGTTTTATTTTGAAAGTGTTGGACCTTGTGGAGAATCATTCTATCAGAAGGAAATTTTCAGGTGTCTGTCTTACAATTCTCTAAATCTCTACCCACATCTCTAAATGGAGATCCAAATCTCTAAAACATGTAGATAGAAATTCAAGGGACATAGGTCAGGCCTGTAGATATGCTGGGGCAGGCTTATACAACTGAAGGGTGAATAGTCAGCCTTCTGAAAACTGCATACCACACAAGGGCAAGGAAAAACCACTTGTGAGTAGCCCATGTCTGTGAACACTTCTGAGGTTTTTGGTGGACTTTGGCATGAAAGCTTAAGAGAATGTCTGTAAATTTACACATAAATTGGCATAGCCACCGCAGAAAGCAGTGTGAAGTTTTCTCAAAAAAATAAAAAATAGAACTACCATAGTACACAGCAATTCCTCTTCAGAGGTATCTGCATGTCTATGTTAATTACAGCATTACTCACAATACCCAAGACATGGAAACAACTTAAAGTATCCATTGACAGATGAATGGATAACAGAAAAATGTATATTATTCAGCCACCAAATGTAGAATATCCTGCATTTGTAACAACATGGATGGACCTTGAGGATATTTGCTAACTGAAATAAGTCAGGCAAAGAAAAACAAATATTGACTGCATGATCTTACTTATATGTGGAGTAAAAAATAAAAAGAACTCACAGAAACAGAATAGAATGGTGGTTGCTAGGAGCAGAGGGGTGAGAAAAACAGGGAGAGATGTTGATGCAAGGGCACAAACTTTTAGTTATAAGATGAATGAGTTCTGGGAATCTAATATTCAGCGTGGTGGTTATAGTTAACAATACTATGTTGTATACATTAAAGTTGCTGTGGAAGTAATGATCTCACCATAATAACAGCAACAAAATGGTAATTATGTAAGGTAAATGATGTATTAACTAACCTTATTGTGGTAAAATATTTCATAGTACATATGTCTATCAAAACACATTGTACACCTTAAATTTACACAATATAATTTGTCAATTATATCTCAGTAAACCTGAGAACGGAAAGCTGATGTGAATCTAGGTGCCTTAAGGTCACCATCAAATGATGCTGCTTATTTATTTGTGCTTTGTCACCACACATACACACCTACCACTAATGAGATGTATATGTGCCTTTTTACCATTATTATATAGCATTTTATTATATTATCAAAAATGAACAATAAAGCCACACCTCTGAGATGATACTCTGTTTTAACAAATTGGGAATGAAAGGAACATGTCCAGGAATGAAGCTGTTGATATTATATTTTTAGAATTTTTCAAGGCTGACTTGGTGTTTTTAAGTGCTAAATTGAATGCAGATTGTAAGACTGCTTGACATGCCTTTTCCAAAGAATTATCTGGGAATTCTACTTCTCAAAGTAGTAGGTAAAACTAAAATAAGATGAAAATTCTTCCATACGTTTTGAGCTATGCATGGTGCATACCAAAAATGCCTACATTTTCTACACAAGGAATAAGCCTACTCTAATCCATTTGTTTTTTCATTTTTTTAAGTAACTTACAGTTCTAAATCCTGATATAGATGTAGATATATAGACTAAGAAAATAAATTATATAATTTCAAAGAGTTTAAGCATAATATGAGGTGAGCTACTAATTTTTGAAAAATGTGTTTTTTAAAGAGTATGAATTTAATTTTCTAATAAAACTTGGAAGTCATTATTTAGGTTGGCTTCCAGTACCAGTTCGGTATTTCACAATAAAAAAGTTAATGAAAAGTAAAATTGGAAACGGTAGTTGAAACAATTTTTTACATGGTATTTAACCCTTAGATAACTGATAAATTAATAAATTATTTTATTCAATAAGTAATAACCTTAAATTTTCAAAAATATCCCCTCTTCCAAATTGGGCCCTTCAGAAATTGTGGTGGCTCATGAATTTCTCCAAGTGTTAAGAACAACTTAAGAAAAATTATTACATGGAAATATATCAGTATAGTGCCAGGAATATTTAATCCAGTTATATAATTAATGAACTATTTATAACCAGCATTTTGAAAAGGAAATTGTCTTATAGGAATACCTTAGTGTTTGAAGGTATGAACTCTGGAACAAAATTCTTAGGTTCCAATCCTACTTCTGCCATTCACCAGCTGTGTAACCTTGGACAACTTATAGACATTTCTGTGCCTCAGTTTACTCATCACAAAAATATAGATAAAAAGAGGACTTATCTCAAGTGGTTGTTAGGAGGACAAAATGAGGTTATGTAAAGTACATGGACTATATTTCTGGCACCTGCAGAGTTTTACATAAGGCTTAGCTGTCATTTTTATCAAAGCACAAAGGTTGCACACTAGTTTCCTGCAAGCTCTTTACAATCTTTTTTCAATATTTAGGTATCAGAAGAATGATACAAATTTTTATCTTCCCTTGATAATTAAAAAACAAGCAAACAAAAAATAAAAATGAACCTGGTCCTATGGTAGCAGGGTTAAGTGGCCATAGCCCTTCCTGCTCATGGGCCAGCTTCTCTCATTCTGCTCAGGTTAAGTGTCCTTGCAAGTCCTGGATAGAACCGGAGTACCTTTAAGGCCAAGAACCTCTACAAAGCAGGACTTGTGCTGATGGGGGCATCCAGGACTGGGCATTCCTGCTCTCCCCTCCTCTTTTGAAATTAAGCACTTAAAAAAAATATGTGGAAATACGAAAGTTTAAAGAAAAGGCAGGAAAGGCTAAATCAAATTATTTGCATAAGATCTTTAATAGAATGTCCTTTTCTTTCTTTCCTCCTTTATTTGATGCTTTTGTACTTCACTGAGTTTCAACTGTCCTCACCCTTGGCCCCATCCTGTGGCCATTCATTCATTTGTACTGTCTACCATCTTCAGTGAGAACAATTAAGATTTAGCACTTAAATTTGCAAGTGAGTTAACTAACACAAGATAGCTCCCAAGTAATATCTATCCTCACCCATCAATCAATCCACTTTTAATGTTTTCTTTGCTTCTTCCCCTTTGCTGTGCTTAATTACACTGATCCTTTTTCATTTTTCTTTTCAGTAGATAAGAACCATTAGCTATCGAGTCTAACAGAAAAAGAACAACCATGAAAATAAATACTGTCAGGGAAAACATCAGTGTTGAAATATTTCATTTTCACACCATTACAAATGTTGTTTTAGCCCATGATACTCTGAACATCTAGATCTTATAATGATAAGCACATCACTCATAAATCTGATGTTATTTAATTTACCTGAAGAAATAAGACAATTTTCAGGTACCTCTTTTGTCATCTGGCATAATGAAAGAAATAGTTCAAATATTTGTGGCTTCATATGCATTAACACCCTGATGTTAAGGTGATAAAATTCTCAAATTTGTCTGAACTTATACTGTGTTTTCATTATATAAATTATAAGATCTTAACAGAGACAGCATTTTCCTTTAAATTAGTGACAAAATGTCACTTAGACTTATAGGCTGACTCATTTTAAAACTTACGTTAGAAATGTGTTACAGTGTTATGCATTGAATTACAGATTTAGATGATACCCTTCATGGTTTATGTGAATTTTAAGAAATAGATATGACCATAAAATGTTATGCATTTCAGTATATTCTGCTCCAAGTTGTCAGTTGATCATTTAATGGTAAAGTTGTTTTTTTTCTATATGATATTCAGATTAATTTTGAAGCTGACATTTTTGTATCACGTGGAATATTTTACTGCTTCAGCTTACCATAAATTGTTTTATTCCTTATTGCTGTCCTTTAAAAAAAGCATTTTAAAATTTGTAATTATTACCCTGATATGATATTTCAGAAACTTCATTTCTTTTGACACATAAAAACAGTAACATGCCAGCATTTCAGGGGCATTACTTTTCTGCTACATCTTTAAAAGTGTGACTTTTCAAACTCTGAGATAGGTAGAAAGATAGACAAAGGTATTAACTTCATTGTTGGGCTTTTATTTCTACATTAAATTAATAGGATTAATTTATATGGATTTATTTATATTAATAAGTAAATTAACTGTGAAGTATAATCCACTCAATAGGTAATAAAACTATTATTCAAAAAATTTAAAATTATTTTAAAAATTAAAAAATAAACACACAAATATGTAGAGTCTGCAAAGCCTTGCCTTCCATGCTAGCACATGGCCTAGAACAAAGGAGCTATTTAATAGATGCCTGTTGAATGACTTATTTTATCCTGTCTATCATCCAAGATGCTTAGTTGTTTAGAGAAAATGTTTTATAAGATGGTTTTACATGAAAGGAGTCATAATGGCATTAAATCTGGAGAGCTCTATAGTCCAGCCTCAAATAAATAGATTTGACTCCAATGTTTGATGCTATTTTTGATGCAAAGAGCACCAAGAGGAGAGTGAGCAAGTTGTTTAGAGCAGTTGAAAAACTTTTATATGCCCTGGCTGGTGTAGTTCAGTGGACTGAGTGTGGGCTGTGAACCAAAGAGTCACTGGTTCGATTCCAAGTCAGGGCACATACCTGTGTTGCAGGCCAGGTCTCCAGTGGGGGCCACCTGAGAGGCAACCACACATTGAATTTTCTTCCCCCTCTTTCTTTCTCCCTTCCCCTCTCTCTAAAAATAAATAAATAGCCCTGGCTGGCATAGCTCAGTGGATTGAGCACGGGCTGCGAACCAGGCATCGCAGGTTCGATTCCCAGTCAGGGCACATGCCTAGGTTGCAGGCCATGTCCCCCAGCAACCGCACATTGCTGTTTCTCTCTCTCTTTCTCCCTCCCTTCCCTCTCTAAAAAATAAATAAATAAAATCTTTAAAAAAAAATTCCTCCTTTAAAAAAAATAAATAAAATAAATAAATAAAATAAATAAAACCTTAAAAAAAGAAAAACTTTTATATGGGGAATTGAGTTTAGTGTAGGGAAGAGAATGGTGGGAAGAATGTTCTATCTTCAAATATTTTAATAATGATTAAGAGATCCTTTCTCCAGTCAAAAGTTTTACAGAGGAATAAAGAAAACACATACTTGTTGCAACATAATTAAATACACCCTGGTGGAGTCCTCTGGGTTGGAGAGGTGACCAGTCAGTGACCTCTCTGCTTGCAGGGGTGGGGTGAGGTAGAAAGATCCCCTCCTCAGGGAACCTTGCAAAGGTGAGCATGTGCAGAGAGCTTCATGTCATGTGACAGTGGACCTTTGGAGAAAAAAACCTGGGTGCAAATCAAGAGGATTTCTCTTTAATGTCAAACTGTCGTATTTGGATGAGACAGTTGTGTCTATCACTTGACCCACATTGGCCACTTCTGAGTTATGGCACAATGCAGTGTGTGGTCACTGAAATGTATGAAATACTTTTCAAATTGCTAACTTAAAAGTGAATCATTCAACAACATTTCTCGTTTTTAGGCTTAGCAATAATCAACTGATTCTATTTATATCTTTTTGGTGATACTTTTTTTTAAAGAAGGTGAGAAATTCTGTGGGATTCAAAAAAGTGCTGATATTAAGTGGCTCTGCATATGAAAACCTCGTAGCTTTTACCCTGCAACATCGTCACTTCATTAGAGGATCATTCTGTGAGATAAGTGAATTCAGAATTTCTCTTTCTACTCATTGTAGATCACCAGAGTTCTATGTAACCCAAGGGCTGATCATATTCATAAAATGGTTTGTTTCACAATCTTACATGTAAAGATAATTGCATTTGATCAAAATGAAAATACAAATGATTTTAATTAGATCAGACATTTTATGAGATCCTTATTAGAACTTTTTACAAAGAGTTAAATGTTAAATTTCATATTTCTAAGAAATACTTTTGCCCATACAATTTTTAAAAATTTTGTGTCTAAGATTCTAAAAAAGATGGATCTCCTGAGAATTCATTCTACTCTTTCATACCAAAATGACAGCCTTCACTTCTTGTTTTGGAATTTTACTGCATACTTAGCTATTCATTTTTTTAATCCTGAAAACAATTGCTATTAAAAATTAGCAGAAATTAGTCATCAAGTGAGACTGTGGATTATGCTTCTCTGAGGATGTTTATGAATTCATTATCTCCATGTATGGAAATATTGGGGGAGCACTTTCTGATGTGTGTGATTGACTGCTGTAATGTGCAAAATAATATTGAATATAAACTGCAATTAAAAAAATAAAAGTAAATATCTATTTGGGCAAGTTAAGAGATGGTCTGCCCAATTCTGGAAATGTGTTAGTTGATCATTTATTCACTCAATTTTTATTCAGCAAGGAAATATTTGTGAGAGACTATGAAAAAAACACTCACGGTTCTCACTTACAGGCTGTTGTAAACATCCTACAAGAAAGGAGCTGGTTTTTTCAGCATTTGTTAAACAAGTCATCTCAAAATAGTGCAATTTAGGAGAAAGCATGCAGCTTAAGAGTCAGCGTGATGTGAGCTTGAATCTGGCTGTCTACACACTAGCTGTGAAAAGTTTGACAACTTTTCAATGTACCAGTTTCAAATATCAAATAAGATCAAAGCTATAACTACCTATAACAATGTCAGATGTGAACAGCCATTCGACAGCAACTCTACGGCCATACAAACAGGCCTGATTAACTGAAAAAATTAGTGTATTTGCTCCTGTTCCCGTAATAACTAGTTGGTGTCCATTTGGCTATTTCTGAGACTATTTTGAAAGCATGATGGAATGTTGACCAATAAAAATGCCATGTAATGATGAATATTCATAATTATTTATATTTAAACAGTTTGAGTAAACATTTAGAATTGTTTCACACTTTAAAAAGGCAGTTCTGTGTGTGATCAAAGAAGACCGCTTTTGATATTAAGGAAAGAAGCTGTTAACAGTGTTAAATCCCCTTAAACTTTTAGGTTTTAAAATTTTTATGTAAAGGAAGCAGTTCTAATAATTCTTTGTTTTCCACTTATGTAGGTGGTAAATACGAGTAAGTTTAGTAGATATTTTTTACATTCTTTAGTGATTTCTGTAACTTATAAATCTCTTCTTCAAACTTGACAACAATTCCTTTTCCTCTGTGTTAAGAGTTCACTTCTCCATATTACTCAGATACTCAACTTTGGATCTTTTGAACAGTATTTTCTGCCTTTCACCTTTGCCTTTAGAAACAACTTGTGTGGAAATTACATCTGTAAAGTATTACTGTGCTGTAGTCACATATGTCCTCCTCTCTGTGTTGATAATTGAGCTATGGCAAGGAATCATTACTAGACCAATATTCTTTTGTCTGACAAGGGCTAGTATGGAATACAAGCAGGGTTTGAAGTGGTCTAAAACATCTTGGATCACCTGGGCTCTGGTCATTCCAAACTATAGAATCTAATGTAAATAGGAAAAATTCAATTATGAAAAATAAATCTGGGTTTACTTCAATATTGACTTGGGCTTATTCTTGCATCTCAACTTATCCTTGCCCTCTCTTTCAGAGAAACCAATTCCCTGTATGTGTAGGCCTACACCTAATATCATACTGTTTGTGCTAAAGGGTTATTTACCTTTATTTGGATTTCCAGAGGCCTCTCCTAACAAAGGAATATCCTGGCATCTATGAACCATTCATGGTGGTTTTGTTGGGTAATTGCAGGGCATTTCAGCTTTGCCCTTTCCATTGGTGACATCTGCTTTTCTCATTTGCTTTAGTTATATAGAAAAAGATATCTGGAGGATGTCAAATGCCCTTATTCTTTTCCTGGATATTTTTTAAAGTATATTTTCAAACTTCCCCACTAATTAAATTCTTCCTTTTCCTTTTCCTGTTTAAAAACTTCATTGTGTTATGCAAAATGGAGGCCTTGATTTATGGGAAACGGGCTACATTATCATTTACTCCTTAAATTGTCAAAATAGGAAGTGATTCTGCCAAATAAGAAAAGAAATATGAATAAAATCTGTACTCTTCTAGACAATGTAGTTAGCAAAGTTCAGTGTGAAGTAGAGGTTGGAGGTTGTGGAGAGACAAAAAAGAGACCAGAACATACTAGCCTATACTCCTGAGGAGATGATCCATACTTGTCTACCAATTTTAAGAATTATTATCTGTGTTACCTAACTTGAAGATGACTATCTAGATGTTTTGTTATTGGTTGTCTTAGGCTGCTAACCACTACTCTGAATAGATTTCAATAATTGTCCAATTTTAGTATGTTCATTGTGTCTCTTCAAATAGCTTAAGGGTCCATCATCACTGGTAACAATGGTGTCTGTTTACAATCTATACCAGCAATGTTAAAGGGAGATTAGCCATTAAACTGCCATTCCAATTTTTTAATGTTTTAGGATTTGAATAATAATTTTTGTCATATTTGAATAAATATTCTTTAGCAAGAAATAAACTAAAAAGCTTTTGCACAGTGAAGAAAACCATCAACAAAGCAAGAGACAATCTAGCAAATAGGAGAAAATAGTTGCAAATGATGTTTGTGATAAAGGGTTAATATCCCAAATATATAAAGTAGTCATACAACATAACATGAAAAAAAACAAACAACCCATTAAAAATGACTAGAGGACCGCCCTGGCTGGCGTAGCTCAGTGGATTGAGCGTGGGCTGCGAACCAGGCATCGCAGGTTCGATTCCCAGTCAGGGCACATGCCTAAGTTGCAGGCCATGTCCCCCAGCAACCGCACATTGATGTTTCTCTCTCTCTCCCTCTCCCTTCCCTCTCTAAAAGTAAATAAATAAAATCTTAAAAAAAAAAATGACTAGAGGACCTAACTATTTAGGTCTTCTAAATAGTTAGAGGACCTGAATTTTTCGAAAGAAGACAGACATATGGATGGCCAACAGACATAAGAAAAGATGCTCAGTACCACTAATCATCAGGGAAATTCAAATCAAAACCACAATGCAGTATCACCTACATTTTTTTAGAATGGCAGTTATCAAAAAGCCAACAAATAACAAGTGTTGGTGAGGATGTGGAGAAAAGGGAATACTTGTAAACTGTTGTTGCAATTGCACATTAGCATAATCACTACAGAAAAAGTTGTGGAGATTCCTCAAAAAATAAAAAAAAATAGAGCTGCCATATGATCCAACAATTCTGCTTCTTGTTATTTACCTGAAGAAAACAGAAACACTAATTTGAAAGGTATATGCACCCCTATGCTCATGGTAGCATTACTGACAATAGCCAACATATGAAAGCAACTTAGGTATCCATTGATAGATGAATAAATAAAGAAGATCTGACACACACACACACACAATGGAATATTAATCAGCAATAAAAAATAAAATTTTGCCATTTGCCATTTATGACAACCTGTATAGACTGAAAGGGTATTATGCTAAGTGAAGTAAGTCAGAGAAAGACAAATACCACATGATTTCACTTATATGTGGAATTTCTAAAACAAAACAAATAAACAAACAAAACAGACTCATAGCTACAGAGAACAAATTGATGGTTGCCAGAGGGGAGGGAGTTTGAAAGATGGATGAAAAAGATAAGAGTAAGAGATACTAATGTCCCTTTGTAAAGTAAGTCATGGGGATATAATGTTTAACATAGAGAAAACAGTAAAAAATACTGTAATAACTTTGAATGGTATATGATCATCACTTATTGTGGTGATCACATTATGCAGTACAAAAGTATTGAATCACTATATTGTATACCTGAAACTAATATAATATTGTATGTGAACTATAATTTAAAAAAAGAAATAAACTGCATGTCAATTATAATGTCTAAAGAGTCACAAAAAAACAAACAAGCAAAAAAAATATAACCAGAGACATTGAAATTAAGAACTATCTGATAGTAACCAGAGGGGAGGTGGGAGGGGATAATGGTGTGACGGGGGGAAGGGTTTTCGGGAACATCTGTAAAGGACACATGGACAACGGGTGGAAGCCAGTGAGGGAGCTGGGGATGGCTGGGGTGGGGGGGAGTGGTGGAGGGTAAATGTAGACAACTGTAACTGAACAGCAATAAAATAATTAAAAAACAAAACAAAAAAACCTTACTTTTAAGAAATAGAAGTGCCACGATGTCAATTTAACAACAGATGTTGTTTCAGCCATAATGCTTGTGTAAGGAACTACTAAAAGCCAAGTGGAGTTCATCTGGATATATGATAGATTGACCATATCTTATATTTACAATGTAATTTCTGGTTAGAAAACTAGCTGAGTCTTCAAACATGCCATCGCTCAGTTATTCAAAATACTAGTAATATTCAGGGTCTTTCTCCCCCTAATATGATTTGATTTATTAGTTTTATAAAATATATTTAATATATGGTTTTAGTTCAGGTCAAAAATAAAAAAAATCAAGTGAATAAAGAAAAAATGTAGTAAGTCTCCACATTCTTGAGATAGCCAGTCATAACAGTTTGATGTGTAGCATGACAAATATTTTTCTGTGGTCTTACATGTATTTATTATTTTACATTATCAACTGTGTGCATATAATGTATATTACATATTTCCTTCTTTACAAAATGGGTGTGATGGGCATTCCGTAAGGACTATCACAAGTAGATGTAACTTACTTTTTTAATAGCTACATGATATTGCATATTGTGTACACAACAGGCTCCTCATGATTCTAATTAGGCTATCTCTACATTATTGTTTCAACAACTAATGCACAGTAGAGCATTTTGAGGGTAATGCTTTCAACTTTAAAGATATCTATATCTATATCTATAAATACACAGATATGTAGATATGGATATATATGCAAAACTTAAAATGTCTGAGTGTCATAAAAAGACAGAACATCATCTCAGAAAAATTTCATGAAAAAGAGCTTTTTAAAAGATTTCTTTCCCTGAAAGACTGCTCTTCTGACATTTACTTCTATTTCCATTTTGTTGATGGCCAGATTCATTTAAATTTCATTAAAATTCCTTCTGAAATCATAAACTCAAGATGCTTATTCCTTATCAACCATTATTTGTAAAAGAATAATATAAAACATTTCCAGGATATGATTCCTTAATAAGTCACATGGAGAATTTTTAAATGCTTTGCAACTAAATCTATTTGAAATTAATTTTTAAATTTTTAATAATTTATTCCACTAAATTTCTAGATATAGAAGTTATATTAATGCTACTAGTAGAGGAGAAAGAAAAACCTGAAGGAAATTGAAATTTCAGAAATAAAAGTGTGGAATACTAAATAGTTATCAACCTTTATCTTACAATTTTCAAATTTTAAACAGGCTTTTGTGTTTTATTTCACCATATGACATGTATTGGAGTTGGCTGAATGTGACAAATGCTATATTTCTACCTATTGCAAAATTACACAGTAGCGGTTTATAGTTCAGCAGACTGCATTATACAGTAGTCTCCCCTTGTTCATGGTTTTGTTTTCCAGGGCTTCTGTTACCCATGGCCAACCACAGTTCAAAAATATGGAATGAAAAATTTGAAAAAGAAACAATGAGCTTTAAATCGCATGCCATTCTGAGTATCATGATAAAATTTTGTGCCATTCCACCCAACGTGAATCATCCCTTTGTCCAGCCACACAGTGTATTCTTAGTAGCTGTCTTAGTTAGCATACCAACTCTTGTGCTATTATTGCATTGCTTGTGTTCAAATAACTCTTGTTTTACTTAGTTATGGTCCCAAAGTGTAAGCACAGTGATGCTGGTAACTCAGATATGCTAAAGAGAAGGTGCAAAGTGATTTATTTAAATGAAAGGCTTTAAAAAATTCTCTACTTAAGCATTTTATTACCTCACATCATCATAAGTAGAAGAAGGGTGAGTACAGCACTATAAAATATTTTGAGAGAGAGAGAGACCACATCCACATAAATTTTGATATGGTATATTGTTATAATTGTGTTATTTCATTACTAGTTATTGTTGATCTTTTGCATCTAATTTAAATTAAACTTTATCATACCTATGTAAGTGCAGAAAACAATCATAGTATACATGGGGATAGGATTATATGCAGTTTCAGGCATTAACTGGAAGTCTTGGAATGTATCTCCATGAATAATGGGGCACTAATGTGTTAGTAACTTTGTATATTAGTATGAATTACCTTACACTTCTCTTCTTAAGTGTTACAGATTCTTTATGATTGTGGTGCAGCCTATGGCTACCCTTTGTTTTTAATTGGTAATTTAGTAAACATTTAAGCTATTGGTCCTGATCTTTCATGGATTGCTTTAGTGCTTATAAATAATGCTGTTTTATCTTTCCCTTTACTGATTATATTAAGTCAAGGTACTTAAGTTTAAATTAAATTGAGGGAAAAATTTGAACTGATATAAATGGACTAGATATTTACATGTACAAATTGGCTAACTACACTTCTAACATTTATTTATTTTTGTATTTGACCTAAAATATAGAAACAGAGCAGTAATAATCCAAAATGTTTTTAAAAATTGGATTGTTGCAGCAGCATCTGGCTAACCTGGAGAAAATATGATTAATGTTGATGGATATTTTCTCCACTTTAAAAATGACTAACACATTTATTTACAAAAATCACTATTTTTTTGTCAAGGACATATAACTTTATTATTGTAAATATTTCTTAAAATAAATGTTCTCTTGAAAAATGAAGAAAGAGAATGATAACATGTAATTTCACTAGTGGTTAAAACTATGGCAAGCATACTTTAGATGTGGACAAGTTTAACTCGAATTTTTTTGAAGAAAATGATCGCTCTTAAACTTGACAGGGTTAAGCTGAGTTTGTATAGCTTTATAAAACAAACACATTAAGAGATCACTTCCAATCAAGAAAACTGAATATATGATTTTAAATTTTTAAAAATCTAGTCATTAAAAGTCATAGATGAATTTCTATGAGCCTCAAACTTAATTCTTTACACACCTCAAAGCAACAGTATTGAATTTCTCAGCTATACTATGAACTCCTGCTACTTGCTTTTAATATTTATTTAAGGAAGTGATCTTTCAATGTGCTTTGGTTGTCTATCACCATCCAACAATAATTGTGAATATTTATTATGTGTTAAATTCCATATGTTACATACTTTCAACATTCAAGCTACATTTACTTTTTGCTGGGAGGCAATAAATGAAAAATTTTGATGCAAGATTAATCAAATGCTCAACAAAATATTTCTCAATATCTTATTTATAAATATCATTTCTATACTCCTAGGAATCAGTTTCTATCCTGTTTGAATCATGTAATGTCTCGGACCTGCAGTTTCCTCATGTGAAATTTTGGAACACTTACAGTGTAAATGTCAGGTTGTGCTAATGTTGGAAAGCACACTCCTTCATTACCAGTACAACAACTATAGGAAAACTATTAAAATTTTAAGCTATGTAAAGTTACATAGATGAGTCTCAAAAGAAGAAAGTTAAATGTCCAATCTCTAGAAACCACACAGGAACAAGCAGTGGTAGGTGGGAATGGGAGCCATGCGACCCCTCAGTGTAAATCTTTAGACATTAAAATGGCAACACAGCCACAGGATTCAAGGTTGGAGACTATACAGGAGAGACTAGTGTTCAGCTTTTTGCAGAAAAATAGGATCTGCAAATATGTGGTCCAACTGGAAATACTCTTTCTTCTTATTGCAGGAAAGGTACAGATTACAGTCATTCATCCTGGACTGTGTGTAGAAATACTGTAAAGAAACCTTGAACTTTTATGATCCTATGGAAACTATGAGCCAGGAAAGTACTGTGAAATCTGATCTGAAACCAGCGAATAGTGTCTCTCAACAGAGTCAATGACAAAATTGTCCCACAGAAAATTTCCTTTTCGTTGTTGATGGCTTCCTTTGCTGTGCAAAACCTTTCTAGTTTGATATAGTTCCAATTTTTAAATTTTGTTTCCCTTGCCCAAGGTGATATATCAGAAAAAATGTTGCTAGCTATGAGAAATGTTCAAGATTTTACTGCCCTGTTTTCTTGTGATATTTTTATGATTTTGAGTTTAACATTTAAGTCTTCAGTCCATTTTGAGTTTATTCTTGTGTATGGTGTAAGCAGGTGGCCTAGTTTCCCTCCCTCCCTCCCTCCCTCCCTCCCTCCCTCCTTCCCTCCCTCC
>PVIA01002752.1:0-12788 GCA_004024845.1 Tonatia bakeri
AGGGAAGGGAAGGGAAGGGAAGGGAAGGGAAGGGAAGGGAAGGGAAGGGAGCTACTTACTGCCCCCCCACCCGAGCTCCCAGCATCATTCCATCCCTTCTCCAGCCCCTGGGATTCAGCTGCAAGGATTTTCTCCGGTTCCACTTCCCTCGGGCAGGCTTGAGTCCTGCAGCTTGGTCTGCAAGAGCTCTCTCCACCTTCCTGTCCGAGACCTCTGACCCTTTCCTGTGGCCTCCTCCTGCACCCACGACCACCCCCCACCATGGTGAACCTCTCCCTCTCACACTGGCCAGTTAGAATATCTGAAAGTGTCTCCTGCAGCAGCAAGTGAGGCAACTTTGAGATAACAGATCTTTGTTCTCCCTTCTCTCTTGAATCGGGGGCTTGGGTCCCCCTTTATTAAAAGGCATTTTCCTTTCAAATCAACTTACCTCTAACCAGAACCAGAAGCGCACCACCGGCGGACTGCCACGACAGCCCGGCGGCGAGTGCGCCGTGAGAAGCCTCGGCTTCCCCTGCGCTTTGATTTCTGCTTAGCCGACCCCACCTGCTTGTTCCCAGCCTCGGAAAAAGAAAGAAAAAAGAAAAGGCCTTCTATCTGACGTGCCGTGTTTTTTAATGATTTCACACACTGACCCGTCAGAAAGCCCGAGGCACAGAAACCCGAACAAGGGCTTACAGTAACCGAGCTTCTCCCCCAAACAGACTTCCCCTGGAGAGCACCTGAGCCAGCTGGTCACCGTGTAACAAGCCCCCACAAAGCCTGGGACGGGGACTCGGCCCCCCGAGCAACCACCAGAAAATTCCACAGGCAACTGAAGCCCACGCAGAGACTCACTGCACGGATTACAGACATGCATATTTAAGAGCGTCCACAGTGCACAGTGGGCTTTGGGGGACTTGAATCTCACCTTTGTGTTAGAGGCGGGGCTCATGATTTTTCTGAGACCTCCTGCTCTTGCTACAAACGCACACGGGGGTCACACAGGTCTTTCTCTCTAGTGCACAGCAGTGAGCCAGTCCACCAGTTCACTGTGAGGAATTTTCTGGTGGGTCTCTAACCGTGAGAGGTCTCTCTTGCCTTCTCGGCCAGGTGAGGACCCTCCACCAGGGGCCACTTTGCAGGAAACTTGAGCTGGAAATTGCCCGAGTTCAAGGTTATCAGGCAGATCGTATTGCCCTGCCCTCCTCTCTCTTTCCCCAAAGGAGGAAAAAAGTACACAGGCTCTAAACTCAATACAAGAGTTTCACAAAGACTGCCCCCCAAAGGGGTTCCAGAGCAGACCACTGACTCTGCTCAGGAGTGGCATCTTCTTCTCCAAGCTGCTGGGGGGTGAGTGTGAGGCGATGGGGGCCAGACCCTCTGCGAGGCACTCCAGGCCTCTGGCGTTTCATCGGCAGCTGCCAGAAACACGCTCCCACTTCCCCTTTCCTGCCTCCCTCTGTGGCGACAGGCACAACGCAGCGTCAGAGCCGTGGGGCACTCTTAGACATGATTTAACACCCACACTCACCAGTGGATTCTCCCTGTCCGTCCAGGGCCTTCCCGTCGATGGTGTCATGATCAGGGGACGTGATTCGGGCGCAGGCGCACGGTGAGGCTTGCACCCTCCTGCTCCACCTCTGCTCCCTCCAGCTCGCTTCTTCAGAGGCCAGGGCTGCAGCAACACTTTGCCAGTCTGGGGCCCCCCAATCTGTTGGTCTTGCCACCTTTTCCAGCTCCCTCAGTGGCGTCATGTCACCATGCTTCTCCGGTAACAGCCGGGTCAGGCGGCAGGATCCCCCCTCCCCAGGGCCCTTCCTCCAGGCCCATCTCCACCTCCTGGCCTCATCCCCGCCGGCACCTGCTCAGCTGATAGTGGCTGGAGACAGGCCGGTCTCTATGCAAACGCACGGCCAGAACCTTGAGGTGGCCCTTCCAGCTGGCCACTCTGTTGTCACTCCCCATGTTGGCCCATTTCCTGGACGGGTGTTTCCTAGCTTCTTTTCATCCAACCTGTAAGTCGGTCTGTCCATCCGCACCTCTATTCCCTCTCAGTGGGCTGCCTCCCCCACCGCCCCCCCTTTGCACTGAGAAAATGGAAGGAATCGGGGGAGGGTGGGGGGAGATTTCCACCATCTCCCACCTCTGGGAGCAGCCAGCTCTGCCTTGAGGGCCATCAGCTCCTGCCTCCCCTCCCTCATCCCCTCTGTGCCACCTGCCCCACCAGCAAACACACAGCCCGTCCTTCTCACAAAAATGTGACTAGCCCACCAGCTTTTCTCAGGTGGCTGCCCTCCTTACTCTGTCTTCCCCTCTTCTCACCACTACCTACCTAACATCCATTCTTCCTTTCCGGGCATGCTGGGCTCCAGCAAAGTTAGCATACCCTTGGCCCTGGCTGAGGAGGGCGGTCGGTTAGAGCACCAACCTCGATACCCAAGGGTTACAGGCAAGAATCGATCAGTGAATGAGCAGACAGGTGGAAAAGCAAGTCCATGTCTCTCTCTCTCTCTCCCTCCCTCTCTCTCTCTGAAAGTCAGTGGATAAAAAAGGAGAAGAAATTAATGTATCCTTGTACCTCGAGTCACGTGGTTTGCTTCCACTCCTTTGCACGGTGGCGCTCACTGCCCTCCCACCTGTGTTTGTCACCCTCCAGGGAAGCTCAACCCTCAGCCCTTCCCACACTTCCTTCAAGACTCACCTTAAGTCCCATGAGCTGTTTTTGTGATCCTTTCAGCCTAAAGTTATCTTTCTTTTTCATAAACACCAACAACTTTCCATAAAACTGACAAAGTGGTCATTACACATCCCTGTCGTAGACATGATGGTGGCATATTTTTCTCTCCCCGGCTTCCAGAATTTTTAAATACTGTATTCTTGTAACTCAGATTTCTCTTATCTGCCCTGGCCCCTGAATGAAATCGTGAATTCCTTGACAATAGTGACCGAGAGTCACAATCAAGTAATGAATTCCCCCAAGCACCGCTCCTCTGGCTGCGATCCCCAGACCTGCAACCTCAGCACGACCTTGGCGCTTGTTAGAAATGTAAATTCTTGCCTGACCCCCAAGACCTACTGCATGTGAGATTCTGGAGGCCCTGCGCTCTGTGCCTGAACAAGCCTCCGGGTTATTCAGATGCTAAAGTTCCAGAACCAGTGCCCTGGAGCGTCTAAGGCAATGCCCAGGACATCGTGCTACTTGGTCCATAAATATTTATCAAGCGCCTCCTGCCCGCCCGGCTTTGTGCTCGGATCCAGGGCAGCAGCCGAGCCGTCTCCACCCTCCCAGGTGTGGAGCCCAGGCAGGGAGGCAGGCGTTAATTAAGTGATCTCACCAATAAATATAAAATGGCAGCTGTCATAAGTGGTGTGAAAGAGGTGCTGGGAAACGCCAGAGTGGAGAATGGATCTTGTCTGAAGGGCACGTCTGAGACAGCGGCACTTTGGCGGGAAACTGGGGCTGAGTGTGTGCTGTGAACAGGTGCCCAGGGACGGAACCACGTGCCCAACCCAGGGAACACCATGTGCAAAGGCCTGAGAGGAGGGAACAGGCGGCCAGTGCGGCTGGACCACCAGGAGTCCGGAGGGGCCCAAGGACACACGGCTCTTCCGTCCACGTTAAAAAACGTGCTCTTTTTTCTGAAATGTCAGGAAGCAATGTAAGGAAGGCTTAAAGCATGGGGGCCAGGGTGTGGTTGTCATGGCAACACGATTAAAATTACATTTGGGACAGATCCCCAGGAAGGAGGCTGGACTGAAGCGGCAGGACCAGTGAACGGGTCGCTCCATCGCCCAAAAACAGGAAAATGGAAGCTTAAGCCCCAGGAGTGGCAGGCAGGGAGGTGGGTTTGGAAAATATATTGTAGGTAAACACTGACAGATTGTAATGATGGGTTTGTATTAAAGATAAAGAAAATTAAACATTAAGAATGACTCCAGGCTTTGTGGTTGCATCGGGGGTAAAAGATGGTACCGTTCCTTAAAATTAAAAAAAAAAAAAAATTGGGAGGTCAGCTGCCAGACAAGAGACAAGATTGATGGATGGTCGTGTCAGCTCCTGATACGTTAGGGACTGTGGGTCCACGGAGGGAAGGATTTCAGCCACGGGATGAGCCCCCTTCACCACGACAGGAGAGAGAGGCAGGCCGTGGGTATGGGCAGGTCGGCACGTGGTAGCCTCAGTCGGCTCCGGTCCTTCCACGGGGATCCTATTTCTTAGGAAATAAGCAGCTTCACCTGTTGGCACAGAGCGGGTTTATGGCTGGGAGGCGTTCTGGAGGAGGTGGCCAGTGTTCGAGGTTCGATCAGAGCGGAGGAAACCTGAAGAGCCATCGACAAAGATGAGAGGTTTGTTCCATCGGAGAAATGCTCGGCTTGCCAGGGGTTCCTCATGTGAACGCGTCATGACATCCTGCTGAGCTGCCGTGCCAATGTGTCCAGCCGAGCTCGGCTGCTGTGCCGTCACCGTGGAAAACCACAGAAGGAAGCTCATCAAGGAAGCTCATCAAGGAAGCTCATCAAGGAAGCTCATCAAGGAAGCTCACTGCATTCTTTTGATTCCAACGGGATGAAGAGGTGGAGCTTCCAGCTCTCGCAGAAGTATATGGATGACTGAATGAATGAATGAGGGAATGAGTGGTGAAGGGTGAAAGAATTCTGTTTCATACGTGTTTTTAACTGCATTCCCAGAACATTCCTGTAGGGCAGAGGCCCTGGCCAGGCCATATACATGTGAGTGTGCGGCAGAGACCCCTCCCACCGCTAGCCTTGCTGGAAGGCAGCCCCTTCTCACTCTTCCAGCATTTGCTTAGGACTTTGCCCATCACCTCTCCTCTTCGCATGTTCCCTCTGAGGAGGCCACACTGCAGGGGGCTGGACTCGAACGTCAGGGCTGACCCTGGGGAAGGCTCCAGGGTCTCATTACCACTGATGATGGGGAACAAAAGGGTCTGGGTCATGCTGGTGGCATCCATACAGCCACCGCGTCCCTCCCTGTCCTGCCTGCATTCCAGCAGGCTTGAAACTGGCCTCCCCAAGTCGCAACAGGGTGATGTGTCACTCTGAGCAAGGGACAGATGGGGACATGGCCCTGGCACCGTTTTTGAAGAAGTAATTGGGATGGGAGACTCCGCTGGCCAAGGGTGCGTGCACTCATTAATTAGTGCTCGCAGGGATGGACTGTTCAAGTCAGTTATCCATCTACGTGGATTTATGTCTACATATATAGGGACTCTCCCACCTGGAGCCCAAATCGAGGCCTAAACGATTGAGTCACATGTGGCAGAAGGGACAGGGCTGGGAAGAGCGGTGCCCCAGCAGTTAGTCGCCTGGGGACTTGTCTGAGCCTTTATTTCAACACCCATTCATCCTCCCTGTTAGCAACACTGCCGAATATTTGTCTAAAGGTCATATTTATTTTATTAATGTAAAGACAGCCAATTGCCGGTCACCATTCGTCTCAAAAAGTTCACGCTTAATAAGGACGATTAGTATAGATGCGGTTCAGGGAATTAGAGCCTGTTTTCCAGGGTGAAGAACAGGAAAACCAGCAGCCACGCTTGGGAAATCACGGGACGTGTAAAAAGGCGTAAGCTGTGGCCTCTCCGGGAGAAAATGGCTTGGTGCTTTTCATGGACACGGAGCTTCTCATCCATCGAGGTGGAGCTTCTGGCAAAACGCGAATCCACCACAGCTGCTGTGTGGACCCCGCAAAGTCGGGTGCCAAATTCTCGTCAATGTGCAAAATGTATTTTCACCCAGAGTCTGGACACTGATAAGGTTATGCTGAGGAGCCAGGCAGACTTGGGGTGTCAGCAGGCGGAGAAATAGGGATGCTTTTTGCACGTGAAGTCAGCCTAGAGAATACACCAGGAAGTCTGCTCGGGGCCGCGCCAGCTGACTCAAGCCAAGACTCAGCCCTGAGGGACAGGCAAACAAACGGTGTCACGGTGAAACACCTCTGACCTGAGTGTAGGCCATCAGGACTCCCGGTGGTCACTGTGTCGTCATCACTGGAGGCCAGAGCTCCTTTCAGACATGCCCCCCAAACTGAGAGTGGACAGAACCATGACAGAAAATGAATCAGAAGATTTGGGGCGAGGAGAGCCCACCCTTCCCCATACGGCCCCAGGACCGGTCCCTGGGACACGCTCCATGTCAGAAAAGGGTCGTGATGTCAGCAGCTCTGCTACATCACCTGCCATGTGACATGGTCTGCTTCCAGAGCAGTGAACTCCAGCAGGTACTGCTGGTCTCAGAGGGGGACATCAGACCTGAACACGCCGGGCATATCTCTAACCGGTCCCCTGAACATCATGAAGAGTGAGGACAGCCAACAGGCCGTTTCGTAGGGACAGCTTCAGCTTCCCCAGATGTCAGGTCCATGTCCTCCTCAGTCTGACCTGGCCACTTGCCCATGAGACAGTTCCTGCTCCCCGTGTCAGTTTTTATGTGTTCACTGAAAATCTACTATTTCCTTAGCACCTTTAGAAAGACAACAGAAGTGGGACCCCTTTGCCCAAGAAGGGTATGAGATTTGGGGGAGATTTAGGAAATAAGTAGTTGTATTGTGTTTATAATAAGGGCTAATATTACTTGTCCCAAGTTTTGGGACATAACGCAGAAGCCAGAAAAGAAGACATCAATTATCACACATGTTAATGAAGACAATTTTCATGGGGATACAATTAGAATAACTTAAAGAAATACTTTTCAGCCCTGGCTGGTGTGGCTCAGTGGATTGAGCACCAGCCCGTGAACCAAAGGGTCGCTGGTTTGATTCCCAGTCAGGGCACATGCCTGGGTTGTGAGCCAGGTCCCCAGTAGGGGGTGTGAGAGAGGCAACCACACATTGATGTTTCTCTCCCTCTCTCCCTCCCAATCCCTCTCTCTGAAAATAAATAAAATCTTAAAAAAATAAAGAAGAAATACTTTGGAGATTTAAATTAATTACCATTTATTGAGTGCCTGTTATACCCTAGATACCGCACTATGAGTTCTAACAAAATTACTATAAGTTTGTAAAAATAATAGGACTAGAAAAGAACTTGAAAAATGTATATAGATACTATATGATGGTGTGGGGATTGTAGGAGATTTCTTTATTAGTATGTATGTAATTTTTTAAAGATTTTATTTATTTATTTTTAGAGAGGGAAGGGAGGGGGAGAGAGAGAGAGAGAGAAACATCAATGTGCGGTTGCTGGGGGACATGGCCTGCAACCTAGGCATGTGCCCTGACTGGGAATCGAACCTGTGATGCCTGGTTCACAGCCCGAGCTCAATCCACTGAGCTACACCAGCCAGGGCAGTATGTATGTAATTATTAATGAATAAAATCGAATTTGTGGGATTTAGGCAGCTCAGTGTTGGAAATATGTTAAAATGAGAGAAGCTGCCGTGTGCAAAAACACAAAAACAAAAAAATGTGGTATGGTTAGTGCTGGAAAAAAGTGAAAATGAAACTAGAAAAATTGGACAAGTCACATTACAAAAAGCCTGGACTGTCTGAAGAACTTATGTCTAATCATTATCTACAACTCAAATCCATTAGTGGTCCTGAAAAAGAGGTGTAGTTGAAAGCGTTTATCGAGCTTACCCTTGCAGCCTACCTGAAGGAATGGCTCAGGCGGGTCTGCCCAAAGCCCATGATCCTCTGCTCCTGCCCACACTTGTCACACGAGTTTGGGACCCCCCCACCAAAGTGTTGGAAGGACCTGGGCACAACCCAAGGGGCCCGCCCCCCCGGAAACCGAAACTTGCCTCGAAGTCGATTTTATTTCTACAGTTCCAACAACACCTTTATTTTCTTTGACTGTGTATTGCATTTGTCTTAATCAGAAATTAATATTTAAATTTTAAAATTAATTTCTGGAAATTAATGATATGTACAGGTGGCACCTGACTTAACGAGGGTTCACTTAAGGTGGTTTGACCTTCGGTTTTTCGCCCTTGCTGGGGTGTGAGAGCCGCTCGCACTCAGCAGAAACCGCACGTTCAGCTCTGAATTCCGAGCTTTTCTGGGTTGCTGACGCGCGGCGGTCCGGGGCTCGGTCCGGGGCTCGGTCCGGGGCTCGGTCCGGGCTGGGCGGCGTGGCTCCCAGGCACCTGCGTGGTCGCAGGACCGAATGGCTGAGTACAGCGCAGCCTGAAACGCAGCGGACAAGGAGGAGATATGTTCCGCTCCAGTGGGACACGACCTGAGACAGTCCCCTCCACCTGCTGCAGGTAAATGACAAGGAGGCTCTTTTTCAGCCCCCACGGAGAAGGTTCGCCACCTTCCAGGTCCTAGGATGTTGCGTTAATTAGTCAGAACATTACTTCGTATAATTAAATACAATCTTTTTAGAAGTTCTGGCCATCGGGTGTACTCCTACACGGGGTCAGGGCGTCGGGAAGAGGGAAGCCAGAACCTGAAACACCTCTGCCCCCTTCCTGCCCGCAGAGGACACCCCCACAGTTAGGGTGAGGACAGTGGGGGCGGGCCTGGCCCCACAGTGGGTCTAGGGGGCCGATCGAAGCCACAGAACGAGGAAGGGACAGGCAGGGTTTGGTGCTGGTGACACCAAATGACTTTAAAAGGAGAAGGCAGTGGGGAAAGTGACGACTCCCATCCGAGTGACCAGGGGGAAGCAATGTCATCAGCAGGAATGAAGGAACTTCAGATGGAAAGCTGGCTAAAGAGAAAAATGAGTCCGATTCCACCTCCGCTGCACGTCACCTCCCAGAACAGGCAGGGGGAGACTCGGGGAGAAGCTGAACCTTGGAGAAAGAAGACAGCACGCCCCACCTGAGTAGCCAGGGCCAGGGCGCAGGGCCCGTGCTGGGCGGGGAGGTCGGGGGAGGAGGAGGTGCAGTTTCAGCCTCAAACCGCTGGGGGCGGTGTTTTCCAGACAAGGGAACAGTCTCAGGGTAAGACCCGAAAGAAGACCCAGAGCTGATGTGAACAAAGACGGGGAACAGGCCTTCATCTGGGTGCGGAAATGTGGCACCTTCGGAAAGCAGCGTCAGCCGAGGGATGGGCATCGCACTGAAAAGGGGGGTTATCCTGGAGGACCGGGAAGAGCGACGGATGAGCAAAGCAGCAGCTGGGAACGTTTATGGAAAATTCCACGTGGCTATAGCCATTGGTGTCTCGTAATAACGGCCACCTTTCTAAGTGGAATGCCCGTGGCCGTCCCCACTCGGCAGAAATAAAGAAGAGATACTAGCAATGGCTGCATGGCTGCAATGCCATTGTTTAAAAAAAAATAAGTAAATCTAGAGAGACGAAACTGAAACTCTTGATACCCACTTTGCCCGAGGAAGGCCCACCACTTTCCTTGAACTAGAAACAATACGCATTTGCGTGGGTGCTTTCTGTTTCCATTGCAAAAAATAAAAGGGGAAGTGGGGGCGGGGTTTGAACCATTAGAACCAGCCAGCCCAGTATGGCTCTTTCCAGCACACAGCATGAAGCCATGAGTTTAGCCACAGCCGAGGGAAAACGAAAACAGAAACCAAGTCCAGGGTGCCGATTTTTGCTGGTGAACATAGGAAAACAAAAACCAGCGCCGATGCCCAATGCTTTTCACAGTCTGGGCCCTAATCGTTAGGTATTCAGGCCACTGAGGTTGCAGCCGTGGGGAAATGTTTCTCTTGGTGAACCCCGGAGTTGAGCTCTGTAATGCGAGGTGTCTATCCCGCATCCCACGGTACATGTATGGGGGGTGGGGGGGTACCTTTATACCGCGTGTTCACTAGTGAACTCGGTGGTGCCCGACCGCCTTCACAGGCTAGCCATGCAAACCAACCTGACCTCTCCCAACTGTGAGAGAACATTTTTTTTCCTGTGCCTCCTTCAGTAGAAGTAAGTGAAACTGTTCATTCCAGCAAAATGTGCCCTTTCTGTTGTGGGGGTGGTGGCCTGTTGAAAAGTAAGCACGAGTCAAATTTCCTTGAAGAAGTCCCTCCCACCAGCAGCATGATTGCGGTAAAAAGCAGAGTCACCGGGGAGCCCCGTGCTGACAGACCTTGGGAAGACTGGGCCTCACAGGGACACTCCTGGGAGGGGAGCCCCAGGCCAGGCCTGGAAAGGCAGGCCTGTTACCGTGGCTCCCACTGGGGGGACACGGCCGTTGTTTTGCCTTTTAATTAAACATCGTTTTAACAGTGATGAGCCTTCTTTGTTAATAGATATATTTTTCCATGGGTGTTTCCTAGGAAGAAAGTATACAACACACACACACACACACACAGACGCATGTTGCTTAAGAAGGAAACTGATAACGAACAGTACAGAAATGCAAAGATGTCTTTGTTACTAAAATATTCAGGAGACCACTGCACACTAAGATAATCAAGCAACTATGTAACTGTATTTATAAAACAAGCTGTCTCCGTTTTAATCACAGAAAAGTACCACCAGTTAATTCTTTACATCATACTATTTTGGAGGTTTTTATAGCTCTTTAAAATTCCTGTAGAGCAGCATCAAGCTCTATCCAATAAAATGCTACAAATAGTGTCTGTAACATAATTTTCCACTGTATTTTTCTTCTGAAAAAGCACTCTGTTTGTAGAATTCAAGCAGCTTGGCCTGCTTGAAATCATGCAATACCTACGTGCTTTTCAAAAGTCACATTTCATAAAGGGCATTTATTCTCCAGAATTAAAGTTTACTGAATAGTAAATAGAGCTTCAAGTGATGCAAGCTGTCAAAACCCCTGAATGTCAAGGTTAAAGCAGATGGTCCTTTGTGGTTTTTGCTGCTTCGGAAAAGGAAAGAAAGCCAAACAATTAAGTCAAACCAGCCTTACCTCAGACTTTCTCCATCTTCCTCTATTTGCCATAAATAACCATTTAAATATCCCTCGAGGTTAATATTTTCTGGTTCAGTGGGAAAGTACAGAAAAATTAATATATTCATACATAATATGAAGGAATCGAGACTGGAACGTCGTGTTTGTAGCAAATTTTATTTTCAAGTAACCATGAAAAGTATCCAGTTACTCTTCAGATTCATTTATAAGATCATGCAAGATGTAAACATGAAATTTCAAAAGAAAAAAAAATGTTCCTGACAATCCTAATAGGTAAGGAAAAAATACACAGAAATGCACACCCAGAACTTTCGACATATGGCTAATGCCTGGACCCTTATTCTTGCTCAGTTCCTGTTAGTTCAGTACGAGGTACATGTAGTGCAAAGGAGCAAAACTGAATATTCCCAGGGAAGAGAAACATGTCTCAAGGATGCATGATAAGTGTGAGTTTGCTGTATTAATATTCACGAAGAAGTGCTGGAAGGAGTGATGTCAGACGGAAATGTCTATTTTTAACACAGCCAGGAAGAAGTTTGATTGCGGTTTATCTTGCCGCTCGCATCACTGGCGGACATTTCCTTGGGCGCCACGCACGGTTCTGAAGTTTGATTTTTGCTACGCAAACCGGTAAAACGGAACGGAAATGTCCCCAGAGGGCAATCCAAAGAATGGAGTGACTTAGAATTATGATTTGTTTTAAAAATAAGGTCAATGGTAATATTATTCTGAAAACCAAAATTATAGGGGCCGAAGAGGTATGATAACAATGTTTCAGAATCAGTGACACCGATAATTTTTTTTCAGAACTTCCTATTTTTGATACTGGCTGTAAAGCAAACAGCTGCGGTTTCACATTAGAGGGTTTTTATTTATTTAAATATCCAGAGTCAGTTCCCAGTCACTAAAAACATAAAACAGATCCAGAAGACCGATCCAGAGTTTGTACAAATGCGTGGTCTCAGAGAAAACACATCACCATTTCTTCAGTCAGGACTCAGTCCCAGTGCCCTCGTTTAACCCTGGTGTCTGCAGAGCGTGACATGTGACAGGTGCCGAGTCACCTTGAGCTCACGAACTCTCCATGAGTAAAGCCAGCTTTGTGTCCAACATAGCTGACAATTCAAGAGTCAAACTCCATACAAAACTAGGTGTTTCTTGTTATCTTTTATAACAAGGGGATGATCCACAGGCGTTTCCTTCGGAGCCTCGAAGACTGACTGTGATTCCACATTTCCACTCCAGAAGGTTCCCTCTGACACCTTCCTCGTGACCCCCGCCAGCCCACCGCAGCAGAAAGGGAGATCATATTTCTACGTGGCTTCCAAAATGCTTTGACTCCAAAGAAAGGTTACTGTAAAAGAATGTGTCGTGGATCCTACTGGGGTTGTGTTCAATAAAGCTATCTTTTTTTTTTTTTTTAGGTGATGAAAAATCACCATGGTCTTAGAAGTGTTTACTTTGGGTGCTTTATCAGGGAGCTTTATCCTTATTTGAGGTATAATAAAGCCTGCCCACTCTATAAGTCAGCATTAACATGGCTACAAAACCAAACAGACAGATACTCACAGTGAAGCTTTTTCTGCCAAGATCAACTTGCCAGAAGTTAGACTAACCCAGGCACCTGGGAGGAAGAAGCTATGAAAACTTAGCGTCCTGGTTCCCACCCAGAAATCCACATCCTTCGTTTCTGAGCTAAAGAGTAAGTGTGTCACTGCCTGACTCACAGGCAGCTGGACTCCCTGGGGACAGACCTTCGGCTCTGTCACCTGCTCTGTTCTCTTCCCACTCACCTAATTAGTGCTCCTTCCTTTCACTTTTTAAAAATACGCCTGTTTCGAATTCATAGTGTTGGTTTTTTTTCAGATGCCTACTTTCCATTATGTTCTTTCCCTCTTTGGTCTCTTCCCACATTTCACACACCAGGCAAATACTTCAAGATCTGAAAACTCGGGTGAGGTTCCAAAATATTTCTAAACAAAACTGCAGTAGGTGATGCAAAAGATG